>CAVNYN010219967.1:0-17975 GCA_963692815.1 Nyctanthes arbor-tristis
AAAAAAAAAAAAAAAAGGTAGACATGTTTTCTTTTTTCCCCTTTTGTCATTTGTGAAACTAGTTACGAATAACAAAAAACAGACACATGAATTAAAACAAAGAAAGAGAAAACGAAAGAAAAAAGGAACTAGAGTGGAAAAAAAAAAAAAAGAATAAATAAATTTGATGCTTACTGGTACTCGATCTAATCGTGATGGGTAATTGTCAGCTAAACGTCTAATGAGTCGATGAAGGTGCCAAGGAGATGCTTACCCAATAATATCAGATTCTCTTCACTCCTCTTCCCCATTTGCGCTGAGAGAGCGAGAGAGAGAGAGATGAGAATTTGCAAAGCCACGTCATTCGGTAGTGTTCCTGTCGCTGGGCTCTCTGTTCAAGATGCATTTTCCAATATATTACCCACGCTACCAGGTTTCTTACTAGCCCTAGTAATAGTGCTGGAAATAATAACAAGCTGGTATTTTATAGCCGCCCACTGGTACCAAAATGCTATTTTCCATTCTTGCATCGATTGACTACTCCATCCTTGTTTTCCTAATGGTATTATTATTATTATTATTATTATCATCATCATCATCATCACTTTTTTATTTTTTTGAAAGATCAAAATTACTTTTTATACTAGGGGACATGGTCTTACAAATTATAAGTAACTTTCACTATAACAACAATAAAAGTTTTTTGAATCTACAATTTGTTCAAATAAGTTGCATGTATGTGAGGAGACTCTAACTGCATGCAACCACCACGAACTCCACGTCCACCACCAACTATGACCCGGGACCCCAACCTGAAGCACTCGGCCCTCCGGTCACCGTCCCACCCACCGCCAGCCAAAATCTGGTCGAAAACAACCCCCCAAAACCAGCGCTCCACTTCTACACGCGGCGGACCACCCCTTGATCTCCCTCTTCCGGCCACCCCACATCAATCAAAGACTATCTACACACTCCCTACAACCTCGTTTTACATTTCCCCAAGGAAATTTCATATAGATATTGACGGATTACAAGAAATCAGTAATAATTTCGTTAGGGTTCATTCTAACCCTAATTCATTGATCTCTCCGTCCGGGAAGCAATCCGATCAATTGAACCTATCTATACCTTCCTATCCACCAGAGAACAACGCCCAACCAGTCTACAATTCAAAAATCAACATCGGAAAAAGCCCCAAATCAAACTTTGAACCAAATCTTGAACTCAAAATCTGCATCAATTGGGACGGATTCAGGAACTGATGCAGAAGAAAAAATTGCTCAGAATGGCCAGAAGGTATGGCGGGTGCCTGCCCGCGATCATAAATCAATGGCACGTAGGACATGTGGTGTCCACACGCCACTGGCGTGTAACCCTCATGCGCGGCTTTCTGGAGATGTTTCTACAGTTTTTCAGTTTCTCATGATCCTCTCTATCCTCAGAAGGCCCAGTAGGGTATTCCAACTGGCCGCACATAAGCCTCTGCTCTTGCTAATAAGTCGGTTTTGTCTGCCGAAGAGGGGGCTAAGAAGAAGTCATTTGACTTATTGTTTACAATTTCTTCACCTTCCAGTATTGCTTCGCGATCCTTTCATATACATCGGGGCGAGCCTGCTATCACTATCTTGCCTGAGGATGAGACAACCCTTGCTGTTCAGTTCAAATACACATTGGTAGGTAAATTTCCTCGCAGAAAACCTACTATAACTGCTATTAGATCTACGACTGATCAATTTGGATTTGTTGGTGTTTATACTATGGGTCTGATTGACCGCATGTATATCTTGATTTATCTTGTTCATAAAGTGGGTTATACCCGTTTATTTTCCCGCTCCCCTGGGTTTATTGCTGGTTGTGAAATGAATGTGTTGAAACGGAGGGCAGATTTTCATCCTGAGAAGGAAACTCCTATTGTTCCTGTCTGGATTTCCTTCTCTTTACTGCTTATGCATATATGTACTAAGGATGTTTTGTACTCTTTAGCAAAAGTTGTTGGACAGCCTTTGCATATTGATGAGGCCACCTCTGATTTGTTGAGACCTAGTGAGGCTAAGGTCTGTGTTGATGTTCATCTAGAGCATAAGCTCCTTGATAGGATTTGGGTTGATAGAGAGTCTAGTCACAATTTCTGGCAAGGGATTGTGCATGAGAAGTTTCCAGTGTTTTGTTCTACCTACATGTGTATGGGTCATTCTATTGGTCAATGTAAGGCTGGGGCTCCTCCCTCACTGCCACCCCCTTCATCAGGTGGTCCTTCATCATCTGGACCGACAAGTTATGCTTCTGTGATTAGTTCTGTACGAGCCCCACCTACAGTCCCACCCCGTTCTCAGCAAGAGAAAGGAAAGGTGTTATGACTGAGCAGTCCCGTTAGTGGGTTCCTGTTCCTGGGTCTACTTTTAGGGTTCAATCTCAAACTGAGCCAGTGATTGCTCCTATAGGCTCCTTATGTCCTAGTATTGTTGTCACTCCACCTGTCTCACGACGCTCTTCCGATCTCAGCTATCCCCACCACAGTGACTTCACCTATTTCAGTGGTTTCATCAGTTATTTAGACTTTGCCTATTGTGGTTGCTTCTCAACCTGATATAGGTCTGATCCCTTTTTCTCTTGGAACCCAGATAGGCCATACTGCTGTTACTACTTCCCCTTCTTTGCGTGATTCTGGTTTGAGGGTATCTCTGGGTTGCTCCTGTGATATTTTTTTTTTTTTTTGTGGAAGGGATGGTGGTGTCTGCCACTACATCTGAGTCAAATGTTCAGTTGAGTGATGTTAGTGGCTTTGATCTGTCCAGTGATTCATGTGATTTCTATTGAGAGTCATAGTCAGGATTTTGGTCATTCTAGTGCTGCTAGTCCTGAGTTGTCGTCTCTCTTATCTGCTTTGAGTGATGGACTCTTTTCTATTCCTGTCTCTTTCTCTCTCTTTTGGCTCATCGTCTATCTGCCAAGAGAACACAGAGGCTCCAGTTCCTTCTGTTGATAGCATATTGCCTATCCTACATATGTCGTTCAGTGTGTGTCTGAGGGTGATTTGCCCAGTTTGAACTTGTTGCTCTGAGAAAGAAGAAAAAGTAGTTGAAGCCCAAAGTTCAGGTGGCTTCGACTTATATGACACTTCAACTCAGGTCAGTGATTTCCACACCCCCCATCTTTTCTTATGTTGAATACGATGATATAGAGTGATACGGGTATTCGTAGTACAGTTACTCGGAGGCGTTTCATGAAAAAACTGCTCCAGATGTATGGTGTTTGTTTCTTGATTGTGATTGAGCCTATGATTTTGCATCATGATTTTGCTTTTATTCGTCAGTTCTTTGCTTTTAATTGGGGGGTTCAGAATCAGATGGATATGATTTGGTGTTTTTGGAAAGAAGGGTTTGTTGTTGATTGTATGGTTGATCATTCCCAATTTCTTCACATTAAAGTTAAGGATCCTAGATTAACCAAGACTTTTTATCTCACACCTGTGTATTCTTCATGTGATTATGTTAGACTGTGGTTTGTCTGATGCTGGTTTTGTTGGTGAGCCATTTACTTGGTCAAATAATTAGGGTCTGTAAGCATTTGGATAGGGTATTGTTGAATCCAGATGCTACATCTTTCTTTTCTCAGTTTACTATTAGACACTTGAATATGCACTGTTATGATCATACTCCTTTGCTTATTCAATGGTTATTGACTAGTCAGTCTGGGCCCAAGCATCATGATTTTCAGTCATTTGTCTCTCAAAAGTGGTCATTACCCACCTAACTTACGGGTATGGCTGCTTTGTGAGAGAAGTGTTTAGACTGAAGTTGGGACTGGGTTGGTGGAATAGGCATGTGTTTGGTGATATTTTCTAGAGGGTTAAGGAAGCGGAATTGTCAGTTGATCAGGTTGAGAGGGTTTTTGACTCTTACCCTACACAGTTCCACCGTGAGCAGTTGCATAGAGTTTAGGCTGACCAAAACCGTACTTTGGCTATTGAGTAGGGTTTCTAAAGACAGAAATCTAGAGCTAGATGGTTAGCTGAGGGTGACCATAATACCAGATATTTCTACTCTATGGTTCAAGGACGACGTATTAGATCTGGTATTCATTACATTAGGGCTCAGAATGACTCTATTTTGTCTCATCAGTCGTCTATTCATAGTTCTGTAGTTGATTTTTTTCAAGCTTTGTTGACGTCTCTAGTGAGCCGATGCAACAGCTTCAGCCTGGTATTATCGCTTCTTTAGTCACTGTGGACGATAATATCCGGTTGAACCGTATTTCTACTCTTGATGAGGTCAGAGAGGCTGTTTTTAGTATTGATGGCGATAGTGGTGCCGGGCTTGATGGATTTACCTCTTTGTTTTATCAGCAGTGTTGGGACATTATTTCTAAGGACGTTTTTCAGGTTGCTGCTGATTTCTTTAATGGGAGGTACCTTCCAAGGGGTTTTGTAGCTACTTTCATTATTCTTCTCCCCAAGAGGGAAGGTGCGTATAGTTGACTTGAGTTCAGGCCTATCAGTTTGTGTACTATGTTCAACAAGATCATTATGAAACTGTTAAACATGAGGCTTAGTGAGCTTCTCCTACGTATCATTTCTCCTGAGCAAAGTGGTTTTATCCAGAGACGTCTTATTGGGGATAACATGCTCCTGGCCCTAGAGATAATCCATACTTTTGATGGCTGGTTCTCATTATATTTATATATATAATATCTATATATGTTATACCCCGTATTAATGGATGAATTTATATGTTATATCATCCTTAGAGTATTGAATTTATTGTTTATATATAACCCTTGAAGCGATATAAGTTGTTGCTAGGTACCGCCTCTATGGACATTATGATTCCTAGCAAAATACTGTGTTGCTACCGAAGAAGCATATGAGAATATGTTGTTATTCTTGAAGAATATCACATGCTATAGGTCATATTGTTCTTGAAGAGCAAAAAGGGAAAATTGCAAAGCTTATAAATGTAGTAGTTGATATTCTTGAAGTAATACAACTAAAGGTCTCATATCTGTTGATATTCATAAAGCTAAATGACTTTGTGGTGCGACTATTTATGTTTATATTAGCATTATATGTTTAATTTTATGATTGTTGAAGTGTTTGTTTCATATAAGAAAGAACTTGTACTTGCAAGTTAGTAAAAGAAGTTACAATATTAAAATTTATCTCCAGCACCTCAACAGAAACTTTGAGATTAAATCTATACCTACTAGTGGGTCTTTTGCATATGAAACCAATTTTGCATGATAAATATATAAGTCTAGGATCACAAGAATTTTACCGTTCGAAGATCGGACATCAAATGAGTGAGATATGATTTTTCTAAGTAGCCATGCTAATGCTGTCAAGATTATAGTTTAGTCTTGCATGGTATGATTCTTATCACTTTTGCTTGTTGTACACGCCATAATAGTTTCTCATACTTCTCATTTACAAATTAAACTCATACATAAGCTCAAAAATGTAAAGAATGGTTAGATACTATGATTGTATAAATATTGAGAATTTATGAAAGTCAACTATATGACAAGATACATCAAAAGTAGTCAACTAGATATGTGTAGTATTTCATGCAATGAACTTTTATTATGGAAATTAAAGATCACAAAATCTTCAAATCTAGTACTTAAATATACATCTTTCATGCTAATATTCATTATGAATTAAGTTATGTGACCCTTGAAACCCAATATGTTTATATGTATTGGCACACTTCTTTACATATAACAATTGTTAGTGATATATAGGTATGTATAAGGAGCTGGTTGGCTGGGGCGGCCTGTGACTTGGCCAGTAAAAAGCCCGAGCCGAGCCGGCGCGTGGTGTGTCTTCGACCGGCCAAAGCTCGGGCCGAGCCTCAAAAGTGAGGTAAGGCTGGAGCCGAGCCTACCCGCTGAGCTCATTTGGCCCGTGCGGGCTGGCTTGTGTATATGGGTTTAGGAGGAAAAATGGTTTTTTTAAGTTATATATTTAGATCTTTCTTAATAAAAAGTTAACAAGCTGAGTCAAGCTCGACTCAACTCAGAAAAAACTCGAGGTAAAGCTCAAGTGGAGCCTATTTTTTGTTGGGTGAGCCGAGACTGAGCTTTAGGCTCGTGAGTCGGCTCGGCTCAGCTCATTTACATCCTTATTAAAGATCCAAGTTACTAATTTTATTCTTGATTTTTGTGATAGTTCTAAAATGGTAAATTTGGCCAAGACTGATTTCTTAGCTCTTGACATCACTAGAAAAAACTATATTTCATAGATACTTGATGCCGAGATTCACTTAGAATCTATGGACCTTGATAAAACAATATAAGAAAATAATAATGTTACAAGCCAAGAAAAAGCCAAAGCTATGATATTCCTTCGTTGTCACTTGGAAGAAGGATTAAAGAGTGAATAACTCACGGTGAAAGATCCTGAAGATCTGTGGAGAAGCTTGAAAGAGCGTTATGACCACCAAAAGACTGTTATATTACCCAAAGCTCGTTATGAATTGTTACACTTACCGCTACAACATTTTAAGTCTGTAGTTGAATATAATTCATAAGTGTTCAAAATCAACTCCAAAGTGAAGTTATGTCGAGAAAGGATTACTGGTGAGGAAATGTTAGAACGTGTTCCTACAGCAGCAATACCGAGAATAAGGATTCAAAAGGTATTTTGAATTAATCTCATGCTTGATAGTAGCTGAACGAAATAACGACTTACTAATGAAGAATCATGAATCCCATCCAAGGGTTCTATAGCATTTCCTAAAGTAAATACTATGTCATCTAACTGTGGACATAGACGTGGACAAAGTCATGATCATGGCCATAATCGTGGCGGCGGTTGGAACCATGTTTGGCATCTTGATGGATATAATTCTAATCCTTTAAAGTTTAAGAAATCGACACATAATGAAGAAAAAGGCAAATCACATCATGTTACTAGCTCGAAGGCATATGATTTTATATGTTATAGATACGGTATAAAAAGGCATTGGCCACATACCTGTCGTACTGCCAAACATCTTGTAGAAGTATATCAAGCATCCCAAAAGGAAAAGGGAAAGAATATAGAAGTAAATTTCACAGATCAAGGGAATACTTCCAATTTTGATCCTTCACAAATTACTCATCTTGATATCACAGATTTCTTTGAACAAGCTGACGGAAATATACTCTCCAGTGATGATATAAAACTCTTGATGGATGATTAATGGATGAAAGCATTATCTAGTATCAAAGTTATATTAGTTATTACTATTTACGTTTTATGTTCAACAAATATTAGTGTATACGCTTATTTTGTATTCGACATGTTATCTTAATAAATATCAACTCAGATGTTTTATATTACTAATTATAAGTTTTTCCTTTTTGAAGAATATGGACACTAACACTTTTTCAAATGGCTCGAAGATTGGTAAAGATATTTTCTTGATAGATAGTGGTACAACAAATACCGTCCTCAAAAGAAAATAATATTTTACAAACTTAATTATGAGAAATCTAATGTCAACATATTATCAGGTTCTGTAAATCTTATTGAAGGTTTTGGAAGAGCTATTATTAGATTATGTAGATGCACTAGATTTATTATTAATGATGCCTTATACTCCACCAAATCAAAGAGAAAGCTATTAAGCTTCAAAGATATACGCCAAAGTGGGTACCATGTTAAAACTGCAATTGAAAACAATATGAAGCATCTCTATATTGTTTCAAATGATACATGTGCACTAGAGAAGTTACCCACAGCATCTTCCAGTGTGTATTATACAAGTATTAGTACAGTTGAAATAAATATTTTGTTGAACCTGAAATTCGATATTTTAAAGGATTTCATTGTTTGGCATGATCAATTAAGTCATCCCAAATCAATAATGATACGAAGAATTATTGAAAATTCAAATAGACATAACTTGAAGAACTAGAAAATTCTTCAAACTAATGAATTTCTATGTGTTGCTTGTTCTCTAGGAAAAATGGTCATAAGACCATCACTAGCTAAAATTGAGATTGAATCCCCGGCATTTCTAGAACAAATTCAGGGTGATATATGTGGGTTCATACACCCTCTATGTAGACCATTTAGATATTTTGTGATTTTAATAGATGCATCGATCAAATGGTCACATGTAAGTCTATTATTTACTCTCAACCTAGAGTTTGCGAAATTGTTTGCTCAAATTATTCGATTACGAGTACAGTTTCTAGATTATCCAATCATGACAATTCAACTTGATAATGTTAGTGAATTTACATCTCAAACTTTCAATGATTATTGTGTATTAATTGGGATAAAAGTTAAACATCCTATAGCTCATGTTCATACACAAAATGGACTAGGAGAATCATTAATTAAATGCCTCCAATTGATTGCTAGATCTTTACTCATGAGAACAAATCTCTCTATTTCAGCATGGAGACATGCTACTTTGCATGCTGCAACACTTATAAACATTAGGCCAACATCTTATTATAAGTTCTCCCCATTACAATTGGTTTTTGGTCAGGAAACAAATATTATTCCACCAGAATGTACTATGATGGGTCCTTAAGAGAGACCAGGAATATATGTAGGGTATGAATCACCCTTCATAATAAAAAAAAAATATCTTGAAACCCAGATGGAAGATATTTTTATGACATGATATTTGCCGACTAGCATTTTAACGAAACAATATTCCTAGCATTAAGGGAAGAAAAGAAAAAGCTAGAAAAAGAGATTACTTGGAATGCATAATCTTTATCTAAACTTGATTCTCGTAATGGACAATGTGAACAAGAAGTTCAAAAGATTATTCGTTTGCAAAGTATAGCCAATCAATTACCAGATGCATTTACTGACCTTAAAAGAATAACCATGTCTCACATTCTAGCTAAACATATTCCACTTAAAATTGATGTCCAAGAAGGAAAATCTGTGGCCAATGAATCTAATGTAAGCTTGAAGTGTGGTAGGCCAGTCGGTTCCAAAGATAAAAATCCCCGAAAGAAAAAAAGGAGCAACAAATCAGGATGGTCATGTTGGGGCGACTATTTTTGTAGAACATAATCAATAAACTCCAGAAGAAGTTCAGGTACCTGAGAATAATGGCAATGAAGAGATCTCAATAAATTATGTTCAAGCAGGAAAGAGATGGAAGAAACAAATGTTGACAATACTTTTGCATGGAATGTTTGCATTAAGTATTATAAATGAAAACGAGGATGATGAACCAAAATCCGTCAAAGAATGTCGATGTAGAAGTGATTGGCTAAAATGAAAAGAGGCAATAAAAGCAGAATTAGATTCATTAGAAAAACGCAAAGTTTTTGGCCCTATTATTCAAACCCCTGAAGGAAAAGGTCTGTTAGTTTTAAATAGGTTTTTGTACAAAAGGAAAATGATAAAAATGAAGTCGTGAGATATAAAACACGACTTGTGGCTCAAGAATTTACGCAAAGGCCTGTTATTGATTATAAAGAAACATATTCCCCCGTAATGGACGCCATTATATTTAGATATCTAGCTAGTTTGACTGTGCATGAAAAACTGGATATGCATCTAATGGATGTTATTACAGCCTATTTATATAGTATGCTTGATACCGATATCTATATGAAAATCTTGGAAGAATTTAAAATGCATGAATCATATAGTTGAAAACCTTCACAATTATTTTCAATCAAACTACAGATGCCATTATATGATCTAACAACCTGGCACATGTGGTATAACTGTCTTAGTGAATACCTGTTGAAAGAAGGATATAAGAATGATCTCATTTGCCCATGTATTTTTATAAAGAAATCAACACTTGGATTTACTATCATTACAGTATAAGTTGATCATTTAAATATCATTTGAACTCCTGAAGAGCTCCCAAAAGCAGTTGATTATTTGATAAAAGAATTTGAAATGAAAGATTCGGGAAAAACAAAATTTTGCATTGGTTTGCAAATTGAAAATTTGAATGATGGAATTCTCCTTCATCAGTTGACTTATAATGAAAAGGTCCTCAAAAGATTTTATATGGACAAAGCACTTTCATTCAGTACTCTAATGATCATGCGGTCTCTTGATATAAATAAAGAGCCTTTTAGACCGCAAGAAGGAAATGGGAAAATTCTTGGTCCTAAAGTATCATACCTAAGTGCTATTGGTGCCTTCATGTATCTTGCTAATAATACAAGGCCAGATATAGCATTTACCGTCAATGTATTAGCAAGATATAGTTCATCTCCAACAATTAGACATTGGAATGTAATTAATTAAACATATATTTCGTTACCTTTGAGGAACAGTTGATATGGGATTATGAATTATTCTAATTGTTCTCTACCAGAATTAGTAGGATATGCTGATACAAGATATTTGTTTGATCCACATAAAGCTAGATCTCAAACATGTTATCTCTTTACTTGTGGTGGCACTGATATATTATGGAGATCTACCAAACAAACTTTAACTGCAACTTCTTCAAATCATGTTTAACTACTTGTAATTCATGAAGCAAGTCGAGAATGTGTATCATTGAGATCTATTATTCAACATATTTGTGGAAAATATGGTTTATCTTCTAATAAAAACATCCCAACAGTTCTATACAAAGATAATGCTGCACGCATGGCTCAATTAAAGGGAGGATTTATCAAAGGGGATAGAATCAAACATATTTCACCTAAATTTTCTTTCACACTTGATTATGAAAAGAATGGTGAAATTAACGTTCAACAAATCTTCTCTAGAGATAACTTGGAAGACCTATTTACCAAATCACTTCCTACTACAACTTTTAAGAAACTAGTGCACAAGATTGGAGTGAGTCGGTACAGAGATTTTAAGTGATGAACAGATAAGGGGGAGCCCATACGCACTGTACTCTTTTTTACTTTTACCAAGTTTTTATCCTACAAGGTTTTTCTTATAAAGGTTTTTAATGAGACAGCTATCAAGAATGGTGCACAGAATTATATACTTGCTTTTCTTCACTAGATTTTTTTTCCTACTAGGTTTTTTCTAGTAAGGTTTAAACAAGGCATAATATGTGAAATAGTCATCCAAAGGAGAATCTTATGAATCTACAGTTTGTTCAAGCAAGTTGCATGTATATGGATGACTATTACATACAATGGATTCATCAAGTTCTATTGGAAATGGATTATGATATGCAAATTGGTAGATGCAAATTGATTAGATTATGCAAGTGGTTTCTCTAGTGAGCAAAAGTGGGGACAAGTAAATAAGCTTTTTTTTGTTTAATTAAAGCACCAACTAGGTTGCAGCATCGTTTTTAGGCATTCGCCTTACTTAGCTAGTGGGGGTTTGGGATCTCCCTACCATTTTTATTAATATCTCAAAAACCAATACAACCCAGAAGGGGGTATAAAACCTGGCCTCTAACTGAATGTACAATAAATAAAAGGAGGTAATACCTCCCTAACACTAGAATCTGTAAGAAAAAGAAATAAAACAATAGTTAGAGTAAACTGTATGTATGACTCAAAAAATCAAAAAATTAAACTAAACTATATACCTCTGACCAAAGGAAAACCATGATGGTCCATCTGTAGAAGTCCACAGGCTACTGAAGGCAGATAATCAACCCCATACTTTGTGTAACCCTGTCTGGTCCAGCCGTTAGAAGCAAGAGCATCAGCAACCTGATTGCCCTCACGAAAATTGTGTGAAAGTCTATCTCTGTTAGAGTGTAGTTGTAGCAGAATACACCAAATAATGATCTGAAGATTCCAAGGACCACCTCTGTGAAGAATGTAGCAAAGGATAGCGACAGTATAATCAGCCTATACCCATAAATCTGAGATACCAATTTATCGGGCCAGTAAAATGCCACCAAGGATAGCGCAAAGCTCAGCCTTCAAAATCATACAATCCCGGTAGTCAGTAGAAAAGGCACGAACACAGCACCCCTTAGAGTCCCTGATAATGCCATCTCCACTAGCTTTCTCGTCAATAACACATCCATTTGTATTCACCTCGTGAGATCCTACAGATGGTCTTTGTCAAAAAACCAAAACAGGATGCGGAAGAGGGAGAGAGGAAACAAAAATGCCAAATTTAGAAACCAGATTAGTGTCTTCTCTCCAATGTGTGAAGCAAAATGCTCTGCCAATGTGAAGAAAAGTTATATCCCGATGCACACGCTAAATAATCCTCCTAGCGTCAACAGCTATGCCTCTGTATTTCGCATTACTCCTTGCCCTTCGCAAAAACTAGAACACAAAGAGTGGCACAATGATGCGAATATGCCCCCATCTGATAGCGTGTCTAGAAAACCGCCATATCTTGAAAACGATGCTAAATACTGTCAGACACAGGATGAGAAACCAGGAAGATAGAGGAGAAGTGCTGCCGTACTCTATCAGCCATCGGACTACCAATGAAAACATGCTCCATCGTCTTCTTCTCAGAGAAATACTAACAATTTGAAGGCATTTGCACGTTAATCTGCTGCCTTATCACATAATCTATTAGAATAAAACACTATCACAGTCTCCAGCAGAAGAAAGACACCGTCACAAGAACATTCTGACCCTAAAAATTGCCATATGCTGACAGTCTGGTATAAAGCTATCTAACCAGCTCCCAAGCGGATCTAGCAGTAAAGCTTCCATCAGGAGTGGGCCGCCGCAGTATCTGATCCGAAGTCATAGTACCTAATGGCACCCCAACAATACGTAATGCCATATGCAGCGGCACTACCCTATGACTTGCCCAAATCCCAACCAGTATCATCAAAAAATCACGAACTCTAGTTGTAGAATGAGTATGAAAGGGCAACTGTAATGCAAGTGAAGTGTCCTCCATCTAGCAGTCATGCCAAAAAAATCTGACCCCTACCAAGCTACCAAAAAAAATATGTGGTTCAACCTGAGGACATGCAGCCAAAAGTCTACTCCAACCACAAGAGGCTAAATAAGACGGTTGAATCTATAAAGGATGATGTTCCTTGCAATATTTGCCCTGTAAAAACTAAGCCCAAAGAGACTCATGGGACCGAAACATCCTCCAGAGCTTTAATGAGAAAGCATTGACAATATCCCGTAATCTTCTAAAGCCCAGTTCCCCTTCCACAGGAGGTTGACATAACTTCTTCCACCGTTTCCAATGCATATTGTGGCTCTGATCCTGTGAGCTCCACAAAAATTTAGCAAAACAACTCTCCAACCTCTTCAACATTGCCTTAGGAGACTGTAGAATCTAAAATAGTTGAAGTGGCATAGAATATAAGACGGAACAAAGGAGAGTAATCTTGGTACCTGGAGATAATAGCCTACTCGCCCATCATAAATCCTACTACGGACCTTCTGTATCAAGTCATCAAATAAGAAGATCTGTTTGGCGCCCTTGTGTAAAGTGATGCCAAGGTGGGTGATAGGAAGTGAACCATGCTGAAACCCAGTCCACTGCTCAACACGATGAATCTGTGACGGTGATGTCCGCCTCGACAGAATCAATGCACTATTGCCCCTATTCACCAACTAGCTAGAGACACCCTTACAGTGTTTAACACTGTACTATTGAAACTGGTGCTTGAGCAAGCATGAAAAATAATCAGCAGTAATAACAAATAAGGCAAGAGAGATCGGATCACTCTGACGAACCCCCTCAAGGATGGGAAAAAGCCAGCCAACTGATCATTGACTAAAACAAAGAACCTTCATTTAGAAATACACCGCCTAATCCTGTCAACTCAAAGCCGATCAAAACCAAACTGCTCTATAACTGAGATCAAGAACCCCCAATCCATCCTATCATAGGCCCTAGCCATATCCAACTTGAGAATAACGTTGCCAACCCGGCCGCATATCAAGCGCATAGACCATCTCCTGGGCCAGGAGCACGTTATTCCAAATAAGACATCCCTGAATAAAACCACTATGCTGAGGAGAAATGATATGTGGGAGAAGCACACTAGGCCTCGTGTTCAACAGTTTCGTAATGATCTTATTGAACACAGTACACAAACTGATTGGCCTAAACTCAGGCCAACTACACGCACCCTCCATCGTGGTGGGAGGAATAATTGAAGCAGCTGCAAAACCTCTAGAAAGTGACTCCCGTTAAAGAAATCAACAACATCGTCAAAACACATCCTTAGAAATAATATCCCAACACTGCTGATAAAATAAATAGGCAAATCCATCAGACCCGGCAACACTGTCGCCATCAATACTAAAAACAGCCTCTCTGACCTCATCAAGAGTAGGAAAACGGTTCAGTCAGATATTATCCTCCACAGTGACTAAAGAAGGGGCAATACCATGTTGAAACTGCTGTATCGGCTTACCAGGAGACGTCTACAAAGCCTAGAAAAAATCAATAGTAGAATTCTAAATGGACGATTGATCAGACAAAATAGAGTCATCCTTAGCCTGAATGTAATAAATACCAGATCTAATACGCTGTCCCTGAACCATAGAGTAGAAATATCTGGTATTATGGTCATCCTCAGCTAACCATCTAGCTCTAGATTTTTGCCTCCAGAAACCCTCCTCAATAGCTAAAGTGCAGTTTAGGTCAGCCTAAGCCCTGTGTAATTGCTCACGGTGGAACTGTGTTGGGTCAGAGTAAAAAACCCTCTCAGCCTGAACAACTAACAATTCAGCCTCCCTGACCCTTTGAAAAATATCACAAAACATGCGCCTATTCCACCAACCCAGCCCCTACTTTAGTTTAAAAAACTTCTCCCACAAAGCAGTCATACCCTTAAAATGGGTGGTAATGACCACTTTTGACAGATAAACAACTGAAAATCATGATGCCTAGCCCTAACATTCAAAAATCTAAATGTCCGGAGCCCAGATTGGCTGGCCAATAACTACTGAATGAGCAAAAGAGCATGATCAGAATAGTGCCTATTCAAGTGTCTAACAGTAAACTGAGAAAAGAAAGATGCATGATCTAGATTCAACAATACCATATCCAAATGCTTACACACCCTATTAGTCGAAACCCTATTATTAGACTAAGTACATGGCTCACCGACAAGACCAGCATTAGATAAACCACAGTCTAGCATCATATCACAGAAATCAGACATACCTCTATCCCTCGTGTTGAATTCTGTCCTCTCACCATTATGAGCAATAACATTAAAGTCTCCTCCTACAAGCCAAGGACCATCTATACAAATAGAAATACAATGCAAAACAACCCAAAAAACATTCCTCTCAACATAATCACATGAAACATATACAGGTGTAAGATAAAAAGTCCTGGCTAATCTAGGATCTGAACTTTAATGTGAAGAAATTGGGGATGATCAACCATACAATCAACAACAATCCTCTCTTTCCAAAAACACTAAATCCTATCTGTCTGATTCTAAACCCCCCATCAAAAGCAAAGAACTAATGAATAAATGCAAAATCATAACACAAAATCATAGGCTCAATCACAATCAGGAAACATACACCATGCATCTAGAGGAGTTTTTCCAAACACCTCTGAGTAATTGTACTACAAATACCCCTGACATTTTATATCATCGTACTCAACATCAAAAGCGAGGGGATGCGGAAATCACTGACCTGGGTCGAAGTATCATCGTACTCAACTTTGGTCTTCAACTGCTTCTTCCTCTTTCTCGGAGCAACAGGTTCAAACTGCATCTGACTGGACTCCAAACTGGGCCAATCACTCTCAGACCCACGTTGAATTGACAGATGTAGGATAAGCAACTCTGTGCTATGAACAGAAGAAACTGGAGCCTCTGTGTTATCCTGGCAGATAGGAGGTGAGCCAAGAGGAAGAGAGACAAGAATAGAAGAGGGTCTAGGACTCAAAGTAGATAAGAGAGATGACAACTCAGGACTAGCAGTACTAAAATGACCAAAGTCCTGACTATGACTTTCAACAGAAATCACATGATCACTAGACAGATAAAAGCCACCAACATCACTCAACTAGACATCTGACTTAGATGTCGTAGCAGACGCCACCATCCCTTCCACAAAAAAATCATGGGAGCAACCTGGAGATACATTCAAACTAGAATAACGCAAAGAAGGTGAAGCAGTAACAGCAGTATGGCATACTTGAGTCCTAGGAGAAGAAGTGATGAGAACGGTATCAGGCTAAGAAGCAGACATAATAGGTAGAGTCTAAATAACTGATGAAACCACTGAAATAGGTAGAGTCACTGTGGTGGGAATAGCTGAAGAGACCAGCACTAAGACAGGCGGAATGACAGCAATACAAGGTAAGGAGCTCATAGGAGCAATCACTGGCCCAGTCTGAAATCAAACCTTGGAATTAGACCCAGGAACATGAACTCACTGGCGAAGTGGCTCAGTCATAGCACCTTTCCCCTTCTACTATTGAGAATGGAGTAGCACTGTGTGGCGGGGCCTGCACAGAACTAATCACAGGAGCAGAACTAGTTAGTCCAGATGATAGAGGACCACCTGATGAAGGGGGTGGCAGAGGGCGAGGAGGAGCCCACTCTTACACTGATAAATAGAATGACCCATATGTCTATAGGCAAAAGAAAACACTGGCAATTTCTCATACACAATCCCCTGCCAGAAACTATGACTAAGCTCTCTATCAACCTAAATCCGATCAGAGAGCTTATATTTTAGGTATATCTCAACACAGACCCTAGCCTCACTAGGCCTTAGCAAATCATATGTGGCCTTATCATTATGCAAAGACTGGCTAACAACAACCAAGTAAACAAGTTGATTATATCTTTGAATTCAAGAAGCTACCATTTGCATGATTAGTCATCAAGCTATATGTTGTAATTATAAATTTATATTCCCATTTTACCCCTTCCTCCATCTATAAATAGGGTGTTGTATGCTTCATTTTATTCATCAATCAAGATAAAAAATTTCCTTTATATATTTTATTCTCTTGTGCTTCTTCATATTCTTCAATATTGTTTCTAGTTCCTTTAGTTTTATTTTATAACAAAAAGACATTTCGAGTGTAAGATTTTTGGAATCTATTTAGTTGTTTAATTTTTTTTCTCTCGTTAAGTAAGTTAGGACAATTTTGTAATTTGCGTATTTAACATTATAGGTTTTCTATTTAAATAGGCACCATGGTTTCATTATGTCTCAGTTGAGTTTAAATAAAAGTGAATCTCTTATCAAAATTGAAACCCATGTCTATGAATAGTTGAATTGTACAAAGTGTTTGATAAGGAATTAGATTATACTTTAGATTATAATTTGTTGTGTAATATTATTTTATTGGTTGTTTTTTATAAAAAGTAAACAATTCTAGCTTGACTTTATTTTTTGACTCTTAGAAAAAAGTAAAATTAATGAAATGATACTGTGTGACAGATTATAATTCATATTATTATTTAAAGTAGTTGCCAAGCGGTCTGGTAGTCTTCACATTGCTTTGGAAAATTTTTAGAAAAAGCGGGGATTGGGTGGGGGAGGGGGGGGGGGAGAGAGAGAGAGTTGTTGAATTGTTGACTCCGCGTGCTTAGACTTTAGAAAAATTTTTAGATATAAGGCATTAGAAAAATTTTTAGATATAAGGCATTAGAAAAATTTTTAGACATAAGGCAGAGAGAGAGAAATTTGAATTAAAAAAATGTACGGTAAAGAAAATTAGACAAACACAATAATAAAAAAATAAGAGTTGTTAGATGTCATTTTCTATAGATTTAAAAGTTGTCAAAAGAAGGCGATGGTAAGAAAAGAATAAATTTTTCTAAGCAATTGTCAGCAACTAATTGGAATAGAAGTCGCCAAAGAAGATGACAGTGATTGGCGGTAACTAATTGGAAGTTTGGATAAAAAAAGCCACCACAGAAGATGATGGTGGTCGCCGTTGACTAAGTAGAAAAAAAGAAGGGGAAGCCTGATTGTGGTGTGAACATGAAAAAGTGAAGATTGCAATGTGTTTAATGTAACTGAAGTTACTCAAGACAAAAAAAATGTCAAAGTGCTCGCCAGTTTGCAAACTCATTTTAATGAGTTTTAATGAAAAATAAAAGAGAGAATGTGTGGAGTTGAAAGGTAGAGATTTATGCCCAATATGTGGGTTCCATGAAATA
>CAVNYN010219969.1:0-10835 GCA_963692815.1 Nyctanthes arbor-tristis
CTGCGACCCTTTCTCTTAATTCTTGGGATGTTTTCCAGAACAATGATTCACATGCTTTGTCCCCAGAGTATAAATGTTCAGCTCAAATTTCCTGCTGTGACATAGACCTTTACCTTGTAACGGGGTATCGAAGTGCTTCCCCCTAAGTTGCAATCCTTGCAAAAATATCCATGAGGTGAGTAGTTAGTTTTTTTATAACATTGTCGGCAACCAACATAGCTCCAATCCTTTTCTCTTGCTACGTTGGAGACTAGGCAACAACCCAATAAAAGTCCGTCTAGAAATATTAGAAAATAGTATATTTATAAGACATGGGAAATTGGTAACTCGCTAATTGAATTCCACAATGAAACATACAATGAAAAAGTGAGAAAAAGAAAGATTTGATACTTTTTGGCAATCTAGCAATTCTCTCAATGATAGGACTTGACGGCCATCTAATTCCTCAGCAACTATAATGGTTGTCATTGAGGAATTATGGTCGAAAGAATCGGTACCTCCTCTATTTTTTGCATTTAACCTATTAAATTTACTTCATTAGTAAACTATACTGGTCGGAAAATTATAAAATGAAAAAAAAAAACACATACTTAGTCAAAAATTCTTTTATCTCGAAGACTTGGCTGACAACTAATTGACTTGCATGGTAACCTGAAGCTAATTGATGTGAATAAATCCTTGCACGACATAGTTTAATAATAGCCACACGTGGCTTTTTTTTTTTTTTTTTGCCACCTCAAGATATCTTGCCATATCTTATCCATATTTGGCCGATAGTGTGCAGTTGATAAAATTGTTGCTGTAAATATGCAGAGTTAATATGTAATTATTTGAAAATTGTTATAAACTACATAAAGACAGAATTAGGAGTAGGTGAATTAGAATTTATATGGTGTATGCTCAGTAATGAAATACTATAAATCATGCACGAAGATATCCAAGTGTTTTGAAGTTTGTCTGGTATTTGGATTTTTGTGATGATGTATCTGTTTTCTGAGAGTAATTCGGCCGATCACATCTAAAGAAAAAATAGACGAAGGATTAGTGAAATTTACTAAGAAACTTGAAATTAACTTGTTTTGCTGGATGCTTGCCACATACTTGATCAAACTCCTTAGTCGGAGCTTGATTAAGTTTTGTAGTGGGACTGAAGGATTAGTTGCATAACCTCTAGTAGAATAGAATAACATAAATTATGCTAACTTACCAAAATGAGCTTCCTCATCTACGTTCGGAATTGCTAAATATTTCCGGAATTGATTTAAATCCATACATCTTCTTTGGGAATTTTTTGTCACGTACCGCAATTATGTCAATCACAGGGGTAAACTGAAGTCAATAAGTATGATTTGTCAATTGTCATTTCCCCATATTTTCTTGAACTGCACATTTCGTTGGGACGTACACCACTTGTTCACGAAGTAGTCTACAAAACTTGTCAATATATCGTGGTATTATGGTAGCTTGAATACAGTCACCCTAAAAGTAAAAATAGAAAAACAGATACTGAGAAGATTGGTTGCAAATGTTTACGGTATATAAATTAAAAAGGAAGAAAAAAGATAAACCTGCTGATCGAATAGAATGAGCTCTAAGCTTTGAGGAGCATTTGAACTTTCCTTGGTTGGAACTATATATTTTCTTGCAACCTTTACTTTGAGTAGCCAATTTGATCTCATCGGGTTTAAGTCTCTGAAAAGTGTTTTTTCAAATTATTCAACGGATGCCATTGCCCAAAATTTGATGTCGAAATAAGAGTCTGAAAAATGAAAATGCAGAGTGTACTAGCAAATATGTGTATTTTTATACTTAAATATAGCAAGAGAAATAAAAGCAATTACTCCAATTTAGTGGGTAGTTTCTAGAATGATAAGGTGATAAAGATTTAAATTAGCAAAAGCGGTTTTATTGTATTGGCATATGATTCATATGTTGCAAGTGGAATTATGGGTGGTTAAAATTTAAACTGACATATTCTTAAAGAGAAAATATGAGAAAAAACCAAAGTAAAATAAATATTTAGAATTGGTGGGTAAAGGTGAAAAGTGGGTGGTTACCGCTACTACCTAAATTAAAAATTTAAAATTGAAAAAAATAATAAAAATATAATTGTATTGGCAGATGATTCATACGTTGAAAGTGAAATTATGTGTGGTTACAACTTAAACTGACATATTCTTAAATAGAAAAAATGAGAAAAAAAACAAAATAAAAAAATATTTACAACTGTTAAAGGTGAAAAGTGGGCGGTTACGACTACTACCTAAATTAAAAAATGTAAAAAATAAAAAATAAACAAAATAACAATAGATTTTAGTATATTTTTAGGTGGGAAAGAGATACTGAAAGCACTGCTACTTTTCTTATAGATATATATAGATACAGATTTGACAATAAATTAAACAACATGGCAATTATTTTTGACAAGGGCTCATGTTGCGTCCCGCTATATTATCTAATATTATTAATAGTTGAATTATTTTTAGCGATTAAACTTACTTAATTTTAGAATGGAAGCTTTCATTTTAAATTTTGTTTTTCATGCAACAAGCAGCGAGGATGAGGCATACAAAACCAACAATTGTTTTTTGTTTTTAAATTTTTAACATTCTAATGACACCAATAAACCTTCAAATCTTAAAAAACTAGTTTCCACCCGTGCGTTGCACCGGCCAATTAACATCATAATATATATTATATAATCGTGTAGAACAACGTTTTATGAAAATAAATTACTAAATAAGCAACACTATAATAATTAATGTAACAAACGGTAATAAAAAAAAGTAAATATTGGTTTAAACATTACAAATTTCGAAATACTTCTTTATAAACTACATTTGTTGTTTTATTTGTTGGATTCCCATCTTGATCAAATATCTAACATTTTCAAACAAGCACGATTTGTAACCCTGGAGACTGCAACGTAGAACTGTCCATGAGTAAATACTGACTTCTTTAAGAATAGCCCAACATGCGATAAGGATTGCCCTTGAGATTTATTAATTGTCATAGCATACGAAACAACTAACTGAAATTGTTTTCTTTCGAGCTTAAATGGCAATCTGATATCAGATGGAGTCAACAAAATCCTTGGGACAATAGTTAAGTTACCAGCATTACTCCCACTCAAAATTTTTCTTCCAAAACATGGTTTCCAAGTCTTGTAAAAAGCAACATGGTTCCATTACATAATCATGCAGCTGGGTCAATATTTCACAATAACATCACAGGAATACCAATCTTTAGTTTTAGCTCATGATTAGGGACACCTGAAAACTTTATACCATTTAAGAATTCAGTCGAGTGAATACTTTCAAATAAACCAGTACTTTTATCTGCTTTACACAAACTATCAGAACTGAAATAAGTTCTTCCCTCTTCTCGATTCATCACAACCATATAATCATTTATAGTTTGTACAACATCAAGTGTTGGAGCAAGTATAGCTCTTCCCTGTAAACAATACATGTCATCAAAGCTTCCAGGAAATGAAGGATACGTACTTTCAACAATTGATTGTACTAGATCATCTGAAGTACTAACCAACAGGTCATCAGACACCTCTATTTTTGTATGACCTTTATTATCAATACCAATTGTACCGTTCCCTAAACTCAATATCCAATTAGAAAATGATTTCAACTCAAGACCAATTGAATCATTTTCTATATTCTGGAGCCTCATATTTTTTGTTAGCTGTTGAACTTTAAAATGTTTCCACAATGGTGACGAATTTATTGTTGCATAAACAATGTCCTGCCTATTCCCTTTTGGAACAACTAGCACAATTTGTCGAAAATCCCCACCAAAAACAATTGTTTTGCCTCCAAATGGTTTTTCCATATTTTGTGGATTGTCAAATCTCATTATGTCACGCAATGTTCTATCAAGTGCCTCAAAACAATATCTGTGCATCATTGGTGCCTCGTCCCAAATTATAAGCTTCGTTTTTACTATGAGATCTGCAAGTGGACTACCTTGACTGATATTGTATGTTGAATCTTCAGTAGGGTTAAGAGGAGTAAGAAATCTTGAATGAGCTGTTCTCCCACTGGGTAACAAAAAAATGCAATACTACTTGAAGCAACATTTAATACAATTTCACCCTTGGATTGCATGCAAGCATATAATGTTTTCCAAACTCATGCAAACTGATACATCGACTCTGCAAAATCTTTTCAAACTCATACATGGGTGTGGAGGAACTGGGAAAATCATGCAAACTCATACATCGACTCTGCAAAATCTTTTCAAGCTCCAATAGTGCAAAAATTTAAATTTCTTCGTCTCTCAAATGCAACTCTAATTTAGCAAACCAAGAAAAAAAATATCAAAGACAAATTAAAACACATAAATTGAGAAACAACAATTATTAGTTTAGAAATAGTATAAAGTTACATAAAATAAATTTTCAATATCTTAAAGCTAAGAGATTAACTTACTTGCAAGGTTTACAAAAGTAAATGAAGAGAAGACAATACCTTGGTACCCTAAAGTACGTCTCCACATGTATAATATATCATCTGACATATGACGCCAACATGACTGCCAAACAAATTCTGGTCGAAACATAGATTCTGATGTCAACAATGTTGCAAAAAGACTTCGAATAGAATGAGCTAACCCCCAATGACTTGCTTCTTCAATACTATCAATGTATTCTTTGTCATCATCTAGTAAACCAAGTGCATAGCAAGCATCTCTGAATGAGTCATATTGGATACCGTTGACATTCCTAATCTCTTCATATGAACTTGGACCTCTTTTCACATTCAATAATGTTCTTAAGTAGTACATCTCACCTTGACCAAGAGATACATAAAAAATCCGACCAATTGTATACCCACTCCTTCGTGGCATCCACTTCTTTATATCTTCATGCCACACAAATTTTGTGGGGGAATTCTGCATATATCAAATTTCTGGCTTCATGATATTTCTTATTTGCCTCCATCCATACAGTGAACATACTCTGTCTTGTCGTAGGACGATTTAGAACATGCTCAATTGGTTCATTTTCTCCAAAGTAAAGCATCTGCTCACCAGGAAGGTGGAAAGACAAACACTCCACATGAGGTTCTCTAAAATGGATGTCATAGCCAAATAAACGCCAAATTGCTTTGGATGGTGAAAGATATCTACAATCCAAATATATCTTAATCTCATCTACTCTATCATCACCATCACTACTCTCGTAAAAACTTGCTGTCACTCGGTTATGGCCTTTGTGCACATACTTAGATAAATATTTAATTGATTTAGACTGATTACACCATTCTACATTAATGCGAGCACAATACTTCAGAAGGAGATACTGATTGTGTGGAACGACATACCGATTATCAAGTTCAATTCCATTCTTGTCCACAGTCTTTTCATTATTCCGTCGTCTATAAGTCAAATATCCGTCCTCACCAACAACTGTCGACTAAACAAACTTCTTTGGATAATGCTTCATACACCGTCCTTTAGCCATACATAGAGAGTTAGATCGCAGCTCACCACAAGGACCATGAATCATAAGATCCTTCACAGCTTCATAGTAAACTGGATCATTGTCTTTATCAGGGATTTCAGCAGAAATTATACGATCAATTTTCTCTGTAGTAGAATACAAAGTACCATCAGTGAGCTAAAGCGGTAGTCCACGCTTTTGAAACTCTATTGTGTACATCTCTAAACAAACAGTAAAAAACATATGGAAAAAAACCATAAATAAGCATAGTAATAGGAATTAAGTTTACATTTAACTCATAAAAAACACAGTATTCTAAAGAATATACCTGCTTTAACTGGTCCAAAAATAGCATTATGCCTCAAATCTTTCATAAGTAAATCGAACTTCATTTTGAACACTCTGCATAATATATCTAGACGATCTTCTGCCTTTAACCCGCTCGATTCAAGAAAACGAACAACCTCCGGCCATTTTGGGTTATACGTAAAGGTTATAAACAAATTAGGATAACCAGCCCACTTGCATATGGCCATTGCATCCTGATACTTTTGAATCATCCACCGAGCTCCACTAACGTAAAACGATGGCAAATGTATTCTCTTCCCAAGTGATGTAGGATCAGTATCACCCCGTAATAATGCATCAGCTAAACCTCGATACAAATCACATCTCAATTCTTTTTGATGGGTTCGCACATATAACAGATGTGAAGCCTCCACCATAGTATATGCATCAACCAAAAATTGTTGGAATAATCTTTTGGAAAATAGAATGTTAGATGATTCATTATCTCTTTTGTGTATACGGTATGCAAAGTATTCTTTCAAGGAGACATACTTTCGACCGTTGGATGAGATAGAACTTGCACCCTTTAATAAAATATTATCTTTATAACCATCTTGGCCAAAAAGAAAAAAGTAAAGGATACTGTAAAGCTAAATACAAAGGATGCCACTCATTAATTCTTGTAGTTGGCTACTCTTAGTCTCAACAACAATATCTCTATCACCCAAAACAGTTTCAAAATCACCAACAATCAACATAGCAATGTGATCTTTATCCGGTAGATTATAACACCTATCTTTGTTTTCCCGACTCTTGAAAAGTCTAAGTTTGACGTTTTCTGTCTTGTTTTGCAACATTGTGTCTCGAACTATTCTGAATGATTTTACCAAAGCATTGTGTTCATCCAACAAATTTTTTATATCATGTACTATTTCCTCGTGTAACATACTATTAGCAAGATCCTCCCTGGAATTAAAAAATATAATTAGAAAGAAAAATTACACATCCTAAAATACATGTACCATATTTAATGTATCACACGTACCCAATTGCAGAAAACCTATTTGATACTTCATGTTCAGTATCAAATGCATACAACTGGAGAAATTATGATGATCGTCCTTTAATTGGCAACAAACTTCCCATGAGGTGATAATTTTCCCCATGTAGTCTAAACATTGGAGGAGCACCACCGCGATTAATTGTCTTATCAATCTCTCCTCACATAGATGTAAACGTAAACATTGTGTTATACCTCCAGATATTATCCTTAAAATGTTTACTCCTAGTATCAGTTCCAAATGATAAATCTTTAAACATCTGTGGAGGGTCTGGCATTGGAGTAAGCTGCACTTTGCCTTGCATTCAGCATATCGAAAACTTAGGAAATCGGCAAGTATTGTAACGCTTATTCAATCGCTCACCAAACCAAAACGCTTTACAATACTGACACCTATGATAAGGATCTCCTAGATCCACATATTCTGCTCGTTGAATCAATAAACATTTCATTTAGCTAAATATTAATTAAAAACAATGTCAGATAAATACTATAAGCTAATTTGACTCAAATGAGATAATAACATAGGTTGCACCAAATTCAAATAGAGTATAGTCATCACATTATTCTATAAATAATATAACGAACATAACTTTACTATTTTGAATTTAGATACTTTAGTGGTTTACTAAATACTAAATAATTTTTGGAATGATATCAGACAAACTATAGCCATATGTAAATAGGGAACTATATAATGAATGTGTTATTTTTTTAAAAAACTCAAAAAAGTATAGGAAAAAAATTCAATACAAAATTATCACTATATTTGTTCGACATATATTTTTTACACAAAGTTTGACATTTGAAAATAATATTTTAAAATGGAAATTTGAAAATTTATAGGCTGAATAATAATTTCAAATGAAACTATTAGCAATATATCGAAAATTTAAATAAAAACTTCAAATACTTCACAAACCACAGGATTAGGTATATATCCATTACTAAACAAAAAAGAAAATAGAAGCTATTATAGTTTAATAAAAAATTAATTTAATTGAAAATACATTATAAATGTGTAAAATACGTCCATGTAAATCGGAATATATATAAATGAGTTGGAAAGAAGCAATTTGTCAAGTATTTGAAATTTTATTTTTAACTTGAAATATATATGTAATTGTGTAATTTATGAAATATATAAAATTTTAATTTAACAGAATTAAATTAAAATTGTTTAAATATATGTCCATGTGGAAAATATGTAATATAGTTCACTTAATTGAAAAAATAAAAAGTATATATGTAGCCTAAATTAATTGAAACAATATATGATAAGCTATATATGATTTTTTTTTCAAAGAAAACCTCTTCTAAGTATATATGATTTATTTATATATAAATACTAATTTTTGAACGTCAATATAATGGTATAATTATATGGAATGTAATCATATAAAGTCATATTTATTAAAAAGTTATACGTAGAAAAGTCATATATAAAAATTTAAAAATCACATTTATGTTATTCTTTAAAAAGTCCCACATAAAAGCTAAAAAAATCAGATTTATTAAAAAGTCACATTTGTCTTACTATAGAAAAGTCTCATAAAAACCGGGAAGTCACATTTATTGTAAAATCATATGTAGAAAAGTTACATATTAAAACTAAAAAATCGCATATAGAATAAAAAAGTCACATTTAAGTTACTATAGAAGAGTTACATAGAAATTAAAAAGTGACATTTATTAAAGAGTTTTATGTAAGAAGTCACATTTGTGATGCTTATTATTAAAAAGTGTCATGTGAATTCAATTAGTCACATATAAATAATTGGTGGTTGATGATGATAGTAATAACAATAATAAATAAAAAATAATAATAATGGAAACCAAACTTTAAACCTTAGCCGGCCCAGTGGAACAAAATGACCGAGTATCATATTTTCACTTGAACTCGGGATTTTAGATGTCCAGAGTAGGTTCAGACGTACAATTTCCATAAATCACCTTTTCCACATAAATTTCCAAATACAAACCAATTAAGAATGTTCCACGAAAACTTCCAAATACAAACCAATTAAGAATTTGTTTAGTAATTACGTGACATGAACTTCCAAATACAAACCAATTAAAAATTTGTTTAGTGATTTAGGTGACGTGAACTTCCAAATACAAACGACTGAAAATGTTGTAGCGCCATACGTGTGGTACCTTATAACACCACATAGCCAATGTGACATGTATGTAGACACTCTACATACACGTCATATAGACTGTTCGGTACTATAAAGTACCACACATATGGCGCTAGAACACTACTCTACAAATGACCGTTTGAAACAATTTTATAAAGATCGGAAGAGCCAAGGAAAAAGCCTGTCGAAAAGCCGGATGAGGTGACGTAGGGCCCAATGACAGATCAAACAATTGTCCTCAGTGCTCTGGGTTTGACAATATAATTTACAAAGTTGCCACTAAAGTGGGCTAGGCTAATGTCAAAGATAAATCAAAGTAATGAGTGCAATAACCTAATGTCAAAGCGTGTACGTTTCGTGAAGGTAGCTAGCGACCACCTAGACCAATAAACGATATAACCAAGGCAAAACAATAAAAATAAATAAAAATACTGCTAAACCCTAATAGAACATTCTAGCCCCACTATATACACTAACCACTCAGTTACTCTTGTCAAGCCTGCCGGAGCCAGCACCATTCAGCTTCTTGTTTCTAACCTCAGCTCAAATCACAAGTATTCCAGCAACATTCAACTTCTTGTTCTAAACCACAACTCAAATCAAAAACTTTCCTCATGAGCTTAAAAACTTTTCTTTGATCCTTAAATAATGGTTGGAGAGAATTTGCTAATGCCCTTTTTATAAGAATACATTTGCAAACAATCATCCCATAGATGGTTTTAGAGGCTAACAGGAGTTTGCTTTTGGATTTTCAATGTATGTCCATAAGAATCGCGTACGAAAGATACTATGAGCTTGTAAGAATACATTTGCAAACAATCATCCCATTGAAACAGTTCTTAAGCTTGTTTCTGAGCCATTCTTCTTCCAAGTGAAAGTTTGAAAGCTCGTTATAATCATTGAACTCAAACATTCCTCTTTTTCCCAAAGCATCCTCTTGGAATTTCCAATAACCAATGCTTCTAGGTTGGTCGCTGATTGGAGTACTCTCCTTAGAAGCATTAGTTTGAACCAATCTCCAGTAAAACCATAAAATTCAAACGTTTTCAGCATTTCGTGAAGCATGATATCTTGTTCGAAGGCTGTAAACCTTCCTGTTCAACTGTTATGCCCAGTAAACTGTATTGTAAAAAGAAAAATAGAGTAAAAGTAAAATCATGTGTCTTTTTAGTATATCTAAAAATGGAATTAATGTATTTCAGTAAAAATGATAATGCGAACATAAAAATTTGAGGTAAAAATAGAACATTTACCCGTATTATTATAAGTCTCTTAACATTAGGAAATGAATTTAGGATAGAGGAAATACGAAAGATAAGGAAATTCTTGGAATGCGTGTGAATGTACATACCAAGCTGCCTAACAATCGAGAAATGTTCAACATTTTCTGGTAGTTCCATAACCTTGACACAAATCAAAACAAATAGTTTATATGTTGGGTAGAGAATGTTGTCATAAGGGTATTTAAAGTTATATATAAACACATGCATGAACGGAAAATGTAATTTAGAATTACATGTTCTTCACATAAGGTTAGAAATAATGTATCAAGTTGAGGTAGCACTAGAAACCATCTTAGAGCTCGAGAAAACCCAGAAAAGCTTGACCAAATAGAAAAGTCCTTTAGATTTGGAGCATTCAAGAAAGATATCCTACGAATCTGACCTATGAACTCAAATGATTTGTTTGATTTGTTTCCCACGGTATAAATCCAATAGGCTATCTCCTCTGCAAACGATCTCATCAATTTCATCATCGCCTAGAGAGGTCATCGATGGAGAGACAACATGTTTGCTGCGTCGATCGTGAGTTGAGTTCTGGTGCTGTATAAGTCTTGCCACCTTCGAGAAAGAGTGGTAGTTTTCAAGCTATCTTTAATGCTTAAGAG
>CAVNYN010219969.1:10855-48048 GCA_963692815.1 Nyctanthes arbor-tristis
CTCACATAAGGTTAGAAATAATGTATCAAGTTGAGGTAGCACTAGAAACCATCTTAGAGCTCGAGAAAACCCAGAAAAGCTTGGCCAAATAGAAAAGTCCTTTAGATTTGGAGCATTCAAGAAAGATATCCTACGAATCTGACCTATGAACTCAAATGAACTAAGGTTTGGCGCATTTATGTTGACCTCAAAACTATTGGTACAAAATAGAATCTTCAGATGATCTAGGCGAAGACGATCACCGGCAACACTTAAAATGCCTGACGCTATCTCATAGCGTGAAAGTGTCAAATGGTTCAGTAGTGGACATATATGAAATAAGTTAAGAACGAACTCCGTGTCCAGAATAACAAATCGAAATTGCAGCTTTCTTAAGTACCTAAGATCCTAGCAATGCAGGCGGTGTCTTCATTTGGAGACTTTCGAGCATTGAATTATTGGACTCACCAAATGGCCAATGAGGAAAAGTATAGCGATGAATTTCCTCTAAGCTATTATTATTTCTTTCATCGGGGGTAAATGCGAGCTTAATATTTCTTACTCAAGCTGCAACTGAAATGTTAATCCATCTATCAAGATGAGATGCATATTGATGATGAAAGAAAAAATTCTCCGTCAATGTGTTGATGTGTTTCCCATGGTATAATTCCAATAGGCTATCTCCTCTGCAAACGATTTCATCAATTTCATCACCGCCTAGAGAGGTCATCGATGGGGTGGACAACATGTTTGCCGCGTCGATGGTGAGTTGAGTTCTGGTGCTGTATAAGTCTTGCCACCTTCGAGAAAGAGTAGTAGTTTTCAAGCTATCTTTAACGCTTAAGAGGCATAGAATGTGGCCCAGTAGGCAATTTGGTAACTGGCTAATGAAATCCTGACTTGTGGAGTGCATATTTATTTGATGGTTTTCGTTGAAAAGTTATCACAACAATTAAGAAACTATTATCTATGAAAGCACTTTATTTATAGTTGTTTCTAAAATACTGGTAGAAAATGGTGTAGTGGATTTAGCAGTTGTTGGCAGTTAACGAAATAGCCAAAGGAATCGTGAGATAGCGGGGGTGTATTGATGGTAGTGGGGGAGTGGGAAATGGAGACTGTTATCCTAAATTTTTAAGGATATCATGTCGTGGTTGGGGTGTATTGACAGCTGTGGGGCAGTGGGGGTAATGGGGGTAATGGGGTGGTGGTAGTATCACAAATTGATGGCAGTTGGCAATGCACTTTGGAAAATTTTCTTTGTATTTTCAATGCATATGTGCACTCACAAGGTTAGTACTTAGCTAATAATTGTTGAAATTTTATAGAATGCTGAAATATTATATTGGTTGGGATAAATACTAAGCTTCAATTTAAATCAGATAATTATAATTTGAGGATGTTTTTATAAATTTAGATAAATTTTCAAGGAGTAAGAAGTAAATGGAAAAGTATGTTTACCTTCAAAGAATTGGCAAAATTTTGTAGTTATTATTTATAATGATATGAAACCCATTTAATATTCTATTGATCTAGAACGTTTGAACGTGTGAACTAAAAATTTATTTATTTTTACATGTGGGTTAACTCATAATTCTAGATAATAATTCAACATAATAATATGAAATGTATGTAATCTATCATATGTGATATAATAGTAAATGATAAATACAAAACGCGATCCAAGTTAATTTATGTGGTATTATATAATTTTTAGGGCAATAACTTGTTTGCTTTAAGCCCATATAATTGAAGTATTAATGGTACAATTATGTTTGTCGTAAAAAAATACTTGTACTACCTGCTTTAGAATGATTACCTTTTTTAGTAACACTGGGATCTAGTAGTTGTTAACATAACTGAAAAGTTTTTGCAATTTCCATAAAGTGAATAACAGAAGTTTCTATGATAAGTACCATTTAAAGTAAACTCAAATACATTGTCTTTCATAATTGATAATGTAGAATACGGATGATGATAAGAAAACAGTAAATAAAATCTTGAAATGACACTATTTAGTCTTTTTCAACTTTGATTTCCTTTCCCTTCTTTAGACGGGGGACCTTTGTAGATGACCCGCCATCTGACAGCATGCTATTGTTCGCACTGTCTTCAAAAGCCTGATTAAGGCTTCTTTTGGTTAAGGTGTCTGATGGAGTCTTGTCTGCATTTTCACTGATCGTGTCATCCAACTAACAGAAAATATAATATTTAGCATCGTCAAAAGGTAAAATAACTTAAAATTTGTTCTAAACTATCTTCTTTACCTCAATTACTTCTTCCCCAGTCATAGCAAGCCATGATAACATGTCTGATTTCTAGAAAAAGAAAATAATTTAGTACATTTCTGTTAAGGAATTAAAACAGAAATAAAATGTTAGATCGTAGAAACTTAGTAATGTTAATTTCCATCTTTTTATATTTTGCGATCAAATCTGCATCACTGGAAACGTCTAGGAACGGGAAAAACATGATCTGGATTATCTGACTGAACATTTTGGTCTCTAATATGCACTTTGACTAGCAAGGGCTAACAAGGTACTCTAATTCTTCTAGTCAACCCGCTGTCGAGATAGGATATTCACTATGCTTTTCAATGCCGCTACCTTGTTTTTTTGCTTGGTCCTAAGTAAGTGTACGTATATAAAAATGGTACAAGTAAAAAATATGTAAATCCATATGGTCAATACCTTAGCGATGCGATCTCTAATTTCCCTTGCATTCTTTTCAATTAGAACTTCGCTAACGCCGTCCCATAGTGTAAATGTGGCATTTTGAGTCCCGTCAACGACGTTTACTCGAACTCTATAGCAGTGGTTTGGATTGCTTGCTCGAAGTTTACAGAGATCGGAAGAGCGTCATCTGGGCGAACAGTCTAGCTTCCTCTTACATTTTCTGCAGCTTATATAGTACCAATTGCCATCACTCAATACTGCTGTGATTTGGGCTGCCAAAAAATAATATCCTTTTTGCAATATATTGGTATAATAGATATGAGTTCTAGCTGTCACGATAAAGCAATCTATTCTATCTTCATGACTGGGTAAATGTCACCCTCTAAGTTAAATAGACAACGACCTCTTTACAGTTCACAATCTCTTCTAGTGTCATGACAGGGTAAATGCCGCCCTCTAATTCTTCAATCATTGTCCGGGTTGGTGAGGTAGAAACATGAGCAATGGTAATGGTATCTACTGAGTCATCATCTTCGTCATCACCCTTACAAAAACATTTATAGTGTTAAGAACAAATTCAATATACGTTGCAGTTATGGTAAAAGTGGCTTGTCTGTGCTATACTTTCTGTTGAAATCTTTGATCTCTGGAACGGAAGAATTGATTATTAGTTTGGTTGCGAAGTAGACATTTGAAATGCCAGCTTTTTGTTTGAAAATCTTTGCAGTGCAAACTTGAATAATAATGACAAATGTGTTTTTGCCTGCGACTTCGATGAATTTGACCATTTCATCAGAATATTTCCCCCATAAAGTGCAAGTAATTCTATTCTTTTTGCAATAATTTATTGCACATCATTAGGGGAAAAATAAATGTGAAAAGTAAATGCAGAATAATAGTTCTGCGTTATTACTCGTTGTCTTGAATTTCCACATCAATATGTCTATCAATAACACCAGTTGCTGTTTTTTTTTTTGTGGCTGAAGTGGGTATGTAAGCACCACTCTTCCAATTATGTCTGAAAACAATAGGGAACTATGGTAGATTACAATTAATATTAATATATGTAGTCAAGTGTTCTCTCAAAACGTACCAAACAATCCGATGTTGACATTCTGCAGTCCAATAATCTCAGCAATGCTCTTGAATTCGTATATTGACTTTGGGAGATTGCTATCTTCAACAGTGAATACTGCAGTCAACTTGGTGAACAACAGGCCGTAAATGTGATTTGTGATGCCATATTTTCCGTTATTCTCTGTAACTGTGAGGTTTGTTAGGTAGCAAACCATATTTTCAAGCAATAATCCAACATATTTACCAATATGTGGGGGCTTGATGGTGGCTTGAATTCTATCAGCCTAAAGCAAAAAATTATATCTTCTATCAACCTGCAGAAAGAAAAAAAAAAAGGAAAGGGAGAAGAAGAAATGGCAAGAAAGATGGAGTAAAAAAAATTGCGTCTCATATTTACGTTTTCATCAACCAGTAGAAGTTCCAAACTCCGTATTATCTTTGGGTTATGCATAATTGGAACATTGTACTTACAAGCTACTCGGACCTTAATTATTCAATCACTTTTTGCTGTTTCCAGATCCTGTAGTAATGTTTGTTTCATCACCCCTGATGTCATTTTCATATCATTAGCTGCCATTTTCCAGAACTTGAAGTTTTTTAGATGGAGAAAAATGAAAATAAAATAAATGGAGAGAGTGAGAATAGTAAATCCGAGAAAGCAAATAGATATGGTAAATGAAGCAAATGAGCAGTATAAATATGTTAGTGATTGAGGTTGTGACGGTGAACAATACCGTGAAAACTGATGCCCACTATGCATCTTGGCTGGGGGTTGGAGGTTATTGCCATTTTGTCATGTGAGAAAACTCTATTGCAGTTATTTTTCCAAAACTATTTAATAAATAGGAAAAGAAAAATAAATTTACACAGTAGAAAACTGCTTAATAAATATACAGCTTGGTCACGACATAGTGTGGTGGTTTATTAATTATTATCGTGTCGTCATGCGAAACGTGCCACATCTTGTAAATAGCACCCAATAAAGAAATACCCAATAGTGGAACACAGTGGATGTACCTACCTCTGAAAAGTTAAAGCGTACTGAAGAAGCTGAATCCTACTACGGCCAAAAACTGAGTTGCAGATGGGCCATTTTGTCAGGATAAAAACTGAATTGCGGTTACTGACCGAAAACTGTCAAATAATAAGTAAAAGAAAAATAAATATGCCCAAAATAGAATCTGGGGCAAGCGCCAAAACTGAGATTCTGGATTCCAGAATCTCAGTAGCATTATATATATATATATAGATTAACGCAATGTTAATATCACTTATGTGGTCACATCAATCTTCTTTGAGTTAGATTCGAAATTAGAGAAGTCAAAATAAATTGCATAATTAACTTACATAATTAGTAATACACTTACTTGCAAGCTCGTTGGCTCATGTCCGGTGTGAAGCAAATAATGCATGTGGGGCCCATAGGACGTAGCTCTGATACCACTATTGTTGAAAATAATTGTCACGTCACTTAATTTATTGTCAAATTTTGCACGATGTTACAAGTAAACCCCCTACAACCTCACTAGTTTTAAATCTAACCCAGAAGCCTCTGGTGTAACTTGACAAAAACAATTTTATACTCTTGAAAAATGTGGTGATGCCCATCATCAGAAGGCACAATTTGGAAGGGTATATACTAGGAACCAACACCTATCCACTAGGGTTCATCGCTATCCAGACTACAAAAGCCGAATATGTCATCTCTGTTGAACTATCATAGAACCTTGATCAATATCAACATTGGGTTTCTCCTAATCAACTCTTAATGGGTTAGCTCTATTTGGTAATGACACTAGAAATAGCAATCAGAGTTATGGGGGCTTCTACATCCAATAAACTTCGGGCTGCAAGAAGAGAGCTATGGAGTGATGAGTAGATCTCTATTGTTTCTCACTAGTGAGCTGCAAAAAACAAGAAACGGGAATCAGATAATTGATCAATGCCTAAACACAATCAAGCAAAATTGCTGATAGTCTTGCCATAGCAAGTAAGACAAATTTTCAGTTGATCTTGTAAGTCAAGCGTAGGATTGGCTTGATAATGACTATATGCCAATTGTTGTGCAAACTTTCTAGCAAGAATCAATTTCATTGCGAGAATTACAGTTTGCACTCATGTCATATGAGAGCAAAATTAAACACTAGAGCACAATTAAGAATAGAATCAGCCCCATAATTTGAGTACTCTCTCTACTAATATAGAACCCATCTGCGAATTTGGCTCAAAGATCAAGTTAGAAGAGCATTTCAATCAATGTTTGGGGGGGTGGAGGGGGAAATGTAAAGAGGAAAAATGAGGTTGGAAACACCTAAAAAGGGGGCTAAATTTGGACCTTTTGGGGTTTTTGCCCCATCATTGGATAGCTTGGTGGGAGAAAACCAAAATTTGGGGTCCTCTTTCCCCCGATATTGGAAATGCTCTAATAATAGACGAGGAAGTTTATTTCTGTCACCATGTGCTTTAATCTAGTATTGCCAGTATGTGAGATATCAAGAATCTTACCCTTTCCCACCATCAGTACTTGCTTACAATTATAGCTAGTTGCAGTCTAAAGATTTCTCTAGTTTCTATCACATGGCATCTGGCTCCAGAGTGAGCATACCATGCTGGACTAGAGACATTATTTGAAGATGCCATTATTGATGAAAAATGCACTTGCACTTCCTACCATCAAGAAGAATCTGTTGAGTGTTTCAAGAATTATTGTGCACAATAATGTCTTCATTGAATTTTACTCTAGTTGTTTCTTTGTAAAGGACATCAAGAGTAGGAAAGCCATGCTACAGGGGAGGCTGTATTATTTGGAAACTCAAAGCTCAAGTTCACTACACACAAGTCAAGCTTCTTGATTGTTTACTTTTTGATATGGGAGTTTCTCTTTCCTCTCATATGCCCATGTCTTCTAATAATAAGATGAATACCTTGCAGGGGAGAAGGAGCCATGGCCTGTATGTGTGAAGCCCGAATGTCAAATTCAAGAGTTGGAAAATTAGCTGTCTCAAAGGTATAAGAACATCTATCAAGGTGCCATATGAAAAAGATTTTGAAAAAGAATGTGTTGCTTGAAAGGCGGCGCCTGCAACTTGAATTGAGACATAGCAATGTTGGAAAGTAAATTTACTTAAGTCATTGTGGAACAATTACATTACTATACTGCATATGGAGATAATGACTTTGATGAGACAAATAACTTTGGTGAGAACGACTCGAATGCTTAATTTACGAGGAGATATCATGTAATTTTCCTGGAAAGAATTGTACTCCCGGATGGATGGTAAATAATTGATAGCATCTTTGCTGTGTTCCTTTTAGATATTGTTTTGATATTAATTGGTACAATATTTCAAATATAATGTTAAATTTATTGATACTATTTGTGTTTATTAGTTTATTACTTATGCTGCTTGGTATTAAATTTTCAAGAAAATCAAATTAATATAACAAAAAGAAAAAAAGAAAAAAGAAATAACATATGTCCACACGAATATTCTATTCCCCCACAAATTTTATTTGTCCAGAAAGGTAAGATTTAGCCTACACAATTTCAATTGGCCACAAGTTTTTCTTTGGTGGAAGAAATATTAGCTTACAAATATTATTTCCCTATAAAAATTTATTTGTATAGTAAAATAGGATTAGCGCACAAAAAGGCTTGCCCTATAAAAAATTATTTATGACGAAAAGTATCCTTTGCCAACAAATATATATTTGTATTGAGAGAATGTAGTCGACAAACTATAATTGTCTAGAAAATTTTTGTAGGGCAAGACTTTAGCATACGAATTTCCAAATTTTGACGTCCTAACCCTTTTCTCATAAGGTTTGCGCCACTAACTTCCCTACAAGCTTTCTTTGTCTCAAAAGGGTAATGCCTACAATTCATGCTTTTCCCTACAAAAAATTTTTGAAGGGAAAGATAATGTTTCTTGTAGTGTGCTATAGTGCCATCAAGATTTCTCGTAATTCTGTGTCTCATGAGCGTACAAAACATATTAAGTTTGACTGTCATCTTGTTCGTCATCATCTTCAACATGAGACTATTAGTCTACCCTTTGTTTTTTCATTATTTCAACTTGCAAGTTTTTTCACTAAATCTCATCTGGTCTCTCAATTTTGTTTTTTCTATGACAAACTGTGACATCCCAATTTTTTCTTTATACTTTCGTTCCAAGTGTTAGATTGAAATGCAGACTAAATTAAATACGAATACAAAGTTAAAGATTAAATTGAACACAAGAAAAAAAAAGAAATTTGAAACAAGTCCAAGTGAGTTTCTAGAGAATTCTTATGGGACTTTGACCATTTGGACAATTATATATATATATATATATTATATTTATATTATAATATAAAAAAAAAAAAAAGGAAATGCAAAGAAACCAGGAAGGAGAAACGATTCTTGCGGGAAGAAGGAAAAAGGAGGGGGGGCGGGGGGGGGGGAAGGTTGGAAGAAGCTTAGGAAAGGAAGGAGAAGAAGACAAGAATCCAAACAAAGTAAGTGCTATGGCCTTTAAGTTTGATTCTATATAAGTTTAAGGTGTAATCTCTATTTACAGTTATGTAAATTATTGTAAAATTAATACTAATACCATGCATAAGTTGTTTTCTATAAGTTAAGGGGTATGAATTTTAACTTAGATATAGAAGACATAAAAAGTTTGGGGTGTGTGTGTGTGTCTATATATATATATATATTCATCAATTAGTGTGTAATTTTGCTTAAAATGGTAAGAGTTGTTGTAGCGACGGGAAAATTTTTCCATTTAAAGGTTTTATTTTAATATACGTGTCGCTATGACATGTCTAAAAAGTTTGAATAGTCAAATTTTGTTGTCGCGCTCGTCTGGTTATAATTAATATCTAAACTTAAAGAATGACGAAATGAATTGCAAGATATAAAGACCAAATGTATATTAACTAATTTGGCTTACCAATTTAAATTCATTAAGCCAAATTGAGGTAATCTCTATCTTGTAAACAAATTTTATAATTTAAAATTTAATTAGTAAATTTAAAAACAAAAATTTATTTCTAACCAATTTAAAATATTTAACTTGAATTTAGCCAACTTCTACTATAATTAAAATTTTCAACATGAATCATTTTAAACTTAATTGTCTATTATTAATGATTCTTTCAATTAAACTCTCTAATCCAAATTCTTATTTTTACGCAAACATTCTTCTCAAATAGAAGGCCAATTAAATCTAAGAATTTAAATTTATCATTTTTACCATTCTTGGCCATATCTCATTCCAACCCTCCTAACCCATGTAACCCTGTACCAAAAATATTAATGTATATACATTCCGTTAAAATCACTTCCAACAAAAGAGCAGCCACAGTCATCAGCTTTGTTTTCCCTTCTCTATAAGTTCTTTCTTTTCTCCTCCACACATAAATACTTTCTTGCATAAATCTTGTCCCAGGTAGATCAAGCAGCTAACAACCAAGGTATTTCCCTCTCCAATGACACTCGCCTATCCGCCCTTTATTTGAACTCTTCCATTTTACACTTACGGAAAAAAAAATACAAACAAGAATCACAAGAATATACACACACACACTATTATTTATAGCAGCAGCGACATGCATATATGCATCTGATACCCACAAAACTTTCAACCTATTTCATTACACTCAAATATTATAACAGAACACAATATAGAACACCACCACCGCCGGCTGTCCACCCGCCACTGCCATTCCTTCAACCTTCCGTTCTTCATCATTTAAACCCAATAAACGCTAGACATGGAGTCACGTTTTGAGACCCAACCCATAACTCATTAAACTTAAAGTAAAAGAAAGAAGATAGGAGACGAAACCGAACCAAGCTCCATTTTATCCACCATTTCTGACCACAAATATCATGCCATCGTCTTCGCTTCTCAACGTAGAACACAAAAACACGATTATTTTGACTGGAAACCTCTTTCCCTCGCCGGAAAATCAAGATTTTCGAAACTCACCTTCGCCACAAACTTCCACCATTCGCTCAAATTTTTACTTCCATGAGAAGAGCTCGCTAAGGGCATTGTTTTTTCCCCAATTTTTGGATGTCAAAACCTCGATTTTGGCTGGAAAATTTCCCCAAGATTTCCCCCCTGTGCGTCCATTCTCTCCCCTGTATTTCTTTCTCTGTACGCTGGGTAATTGGGGCTTGGGTTGGAAATGAAGTAAGTTAGAATATTTATTTTGGCAGCCCTCACATTTCCAGACGCTATTCTTTGGTCCTCAATGTTTCAACACCTTTTAACTTGGTTCCCTCATGTTCTGGTTTTTATCAAAAGGGCTAATAAAGTTTTGATTTGACACATTTTAGGTCCCTGACCTTCAAAATTAGCTCTTCCAGTCCCATTAATTCCGAAGTGTAATAATTCAGCCCCCATAATTTTTGAGCTTACCCTTTTCAGTTCTCAAGCTTATGAATTAAATCGTATTCACCCCTAATCTTAGTTCTTTCTCCAATTTAACACTCAAAGTCATTTGAAACACATTTCCCTACCTTTTCACACTTTCAATTATTCCATTTCACCCCTCAAGTTTTAATTTAATTAATTTAATTATTAAACTTTAATCTTCAAATCTTAAGTTTAATTAATTTTATTTATTAACTAGATGGAGCGGTCGGACACTTAAGAAGCTAGTTTCAAGATTCAAAACTCAATTAGAGAAAACCAAGAGGTAGACTCTTTATTCAAAAATATTTTTAAGATTGCGCGTAATATTAATTGATTTGTATAGTGAATGTTATATATAGATATGTGATGATAAGAATTGCATATTATATGCTCAAAATTTCTTGATTATGATCATAATTTGTATCACTAAGATTTGGGAATTTGCTTTTGCCATGCTTAGCTTGTTTTATCATATAAGAGTAAAAATAAGAGTAGAAAGATCTATTAAGAATGTTAAACTTGCATTTATTATACGGTACTTGTTCGCAAAAGCATTTAGGGTTCTACCCTTGAAGAATTTATATGCCTATGTGTACTATTTATCATCTGAATTAATTGATATGCGCTTGAGCCTACTGAGTATTTTGTATGAAATACACATTCCTTCTAAATTTACAAATTTCAGGTCTCGGAGGCGGCAGTGAAATGACAAGCGGTGGCTATAATTAAATTGTGTTATGAAAGTTTGATCCTTTGAAAATTTATTTATCTTTTATAGGAAATACTTGATAAACTCCAATCATTTTGTTGCAACTGTCATGGGTTGATGTACTATGTTTACCTTCCGCATTTTTAAAACTATTATTGAATGTTGTCGTTTTTCGCATTAAATTATATTAAAAGTTAACAAGAAAAGTCAAACAAACGCTCCAAGTATTTCAAAATCTGGAGCGTTACAGCTTGGTATCAGAGCGGGTCTATGTTCATGTAGACTTGCAAAATTTTCAAAACTTTTCCCATACAAAAAAAGCCACCACTGTCACCATTTCTCTCCGTCGACTCTGAGGTAAGAAAGAAGTCTTAGAATTTTTCAATTATTTATTCATTTATTTATTTTATCAGATGCTTATGAACTCTTACGAGATATTAAAGGAAAATAAAGAATTTGCATTCGATATGGTAAAAGAAATGCGAGTTGAGCAAAAATTTAATCTATGTAAATTGTGACTATTTTTAAAGGTATTTCAACTTTAGTCGTCGAGATTGACTAAAAGATACTAGTAAACCCTATCTAACTGGACTTTTCATAATTATTGTGTCTAGGCATGACGATGAGGACAGGTAAAATCCTTAGGGCACTGCAGGATTTCGAGTCGAGGGATGGTGAGTTAGTCCCAGATCACATTGAGCTATTTCGTTATGCACGTAACATGGTGCGGGACCTTGCCCTTATACTTGGTGATTTTAGGACTCTCACACACCTGTTGGCTACCCTTGACGGTGCTAGGAGAGATGTAGTCAGGACTATGCTAAAGGACATGAACGTATCACTCAATGTCATTGCTGATTTTGACGTCTATTGTGATCAGTTGGTTGGCTATTGGAACATGTATTGGGCTGATCACCTTGCCCGACACCCCAAGTTGGCACCAGAGCCCCAGCCACAGCTTGAGATTGGTGGCGCACCAGACTTTGAGGGTGAGATAATTGAGGGCACGGATGACGAGGAGGATCTCGAGGATATGCCGGGGGACGATGTCATTGAGGATTCCGACCCCAAGTCGTGTGTCGATTGATTTCTTTACTATCACTAGTATCAGTAGTTGGAGTAGTAATGAAGAAGAGCAATATTGTAGCAGTATGTTGCTTGTCGTAGTAATTGGGATATCTACTTCCTTATTATTAATTTTCTAGCTTGTAAGGCGAGATACGCTCCATTTTGTAATTGTTGCTTTTAATTAAGGATCTTGAAATCGATATGAGTATGCTCCACATGTTTCCTATTATGTCTTGAGCTATTTTCTTGATTTGGCAGGTCTCGGGAAATTTCGAGTCCGTCATTTTATTTTTTCATTTGGAAAAGGAAAATACCACGAAAGAATCAAGCTAGCATAATGTGAGACTTGCTCCAAGCTTTTGAGGAGCTTCGAGAGTCAACTCCTCGAGCCGCAACGCCTATTCTACCACTAGCTACCCAACCATTGCTGGTTATAGAACAATTTTGGCGATACAAACGCCCGATATTTGATGGGGGCAATAGACCACTTGCTACAGAAGAGTGATTAAGGGATATTGAGAAAATCTGTAGGCATATCTCTTGCCCCGAGGATCAGAAGGTGACATGTGCTGAATTCATGTTAGTTGGGAGGGCTGGCCACTGGTGGGAATTGGCCTACCATACTAGGACTGAGGAGGAGCAACGCAACCTCAAATGGGAACACTTTAAGAATGAATTGACTGGCAAGTATTTCTGCGTCTGACTCAAGGGGACTCAGATATCATAGGCTATGAAAGGAGATTCGAGGAATTGCCTCGATATGCCCCACACTTAGTTAGTTCCGATCTCAATGAAGGCACGGCGTTTTGAGAGGGGGTTGTGATTAGAAATTCGCACTATTGTGAGCATACTTGAGTTGCCCACATATTGAGAGGTGGTAAGAAAGGCCAGATAGTTGCCTTTTCTACTGAAAGATTTGGTGCACTGGGAAATCAAAACAGTAAAGGGATCACGGAAAAAGAAAGTGGCACAATTATCCCCAATATCACAACAGGAATCAGACTCCTAACAAGAAACCCAATACAGGGCCTAACGGAGGTCAGAATACTAATAACATGACCCAACGCCCTAAGGAGTATCATAAGGGAGAATGTTTATAGGGCAAGAGGGTTTGTTACACATATGGCCAAGCAGGCCATTTCGCAGCAGACTATCGTGCTACATCCGTTCATAAATCGGAGCTAACTAGGAACCTAGTTCAGAACAAGAAAGGAAAAGCCCGAGTTTTTGCAATAACTCATGAGCAGGGTGCCTGAGGATGCCGATATGATTGCAAGTATCTTATCTATCTCATGTATTCCTGTTTACATCTTAATTGATTTTGGTGCATGCATTCGTTCATATATGCTGCATGCCTAGCTAGACTAAATCTATAGGAGAGAAAACTGGCAGTACTCTTGAAGTTAGTCTAACTTCAGGAGGCATATTTGACACTAAGAAGATAGCTAAGGCTGTACCTATAGACTTTGATGGTCTAGTACTAAAAGCAGACTTGAACATAATTGAGATGAAAGATTTTGATATTATCTAGATCGGGCATGGACTGGTTGAGTAGTAATCGTACGACTATCATGTGTCACGAGAAGGTGAATTTAGATTTTATTGGTCAAAAATTAAGGCACTTTCTAGCCTTATTTCGGCTATGTAAGCGAAAAAACTTTTGGCTAAAGGAAATTGCCAAGGGTATCTGGTCAGCCTTCAGGGCAAATCATCTGACGAGGTCACCTTAGACCGTATGCTAATTGTCAATGAATACACTGACGTATTCCCAGACGATCTCCAGGCATCTCCCGGCACAGGTAGAGTTTATCATTGATCTAGTACCCGGGGCTGCGCCGGTGTCTAAGGCTCCATACCGAATGGCACTGAAGGAGTTCCAAGAATTGAAAATACAGTTGGAAGAGTTACTGGAAAAAGGATTTATTAGACCAAGTATGTCACCATGGGGAGCTGCGGTTGTGTTCTCGCAGATTGATTTGCGATCAGGTTACCACCAGTCGAAAATCAGACCCACTGATATATCAAAGACGACATTCAAGACACGCGATATGCATTATGAGTTTACGGTGATGCCTTTCAGCCTTACATTGCCCTAGTGGTATTTGTCGATTTGAGGAATCGGATATTTCACCAGTGTTTGGATAAGTTTGTTATTGTTTTCATAGATGACATATTGATTTATTCGAGAGATGTAAGGCAACATGAGGAGCACTTGAGAAAGGTGTTGGAGACCCTTCGAATTGAAAAGTTGTATACTAAATTCAAGATATGTGAATTTTGGTTAGAGAAAGTTGGATTTTTAGGTCACATTGTAACTGCTAAGGGTATTAAAGTTAACCCTTCTAAGGTTAAGACCGCGAATAATTGTTCAATGTCTGCCAATATAGGATATATGAGAAGTTTCTTGGGGTTAGCCGGCTACTATTGGCAGTTCATAGAAAGATTCTCTAAGATAGCAGGCCCATTAACTCAGTTGACTTGGAAATGTGTTAAATTCCAATAGACTGACAAATGTGAGCAGAGTTTTCAGGAGTTAAAGAAGTAGTTGGTTTCCACACCGATATTAACTATACCCGATGGATCTGACGGATTTGTGATTTATAGTGATGCTTCCAAGCATGGTTTGGACAGTGTACTTATGCAGAAAAGAAATGTCATAGCATATACGTCGAGGCAATTAAAGCAATATGAACAGAATTATCTGACGCATGACCTTAAGCTTGCAGCGGTAGTCCACGCCTTGAAGATTTGGCGTCATTACCTGTAAGGAAGTAAGTGTGATATTTACACCGCCCACAAGAGTCTCAAGTACTTCTTCACTCAGAAGGAGTTAAATATGAGACAACGACTGTGGTTGGAATTAGTGAAAGACTATGATTGCACTATACTTTACCATCTAGGTAAAGCCAATGTGGTTGCTGATGCTTTGAGCAGAAAGAATACTGGTAAGTTGTCAGCATTGAGGATCGTGCAAGAACAGTTGATCCATGATTTTGAGAAACTGAGAATTGAGTTGATCACCCCAACCACTCAAAAGTCTGTAAACTGGCTAGCTTAACAGTTAAGCCTGACTTAAGAGATCAGATTATGTTAGCACAAAGAAATGATAAATTTTTAGAAAAGATACGAGCTGGTTTTGGAACAGGAAAAGGCCAGGATTTACACTTACTACAGACGGGGTACTCGTGTTTAAAGGGCGCCTTTGTGTGCCAAGGATGAGCAAATCATGAACGAGATTCTGACTGAAAAAATTGAACATAAATCACATCTAAAGGCAATAAATAATATCAAGAGGGAAAAATAGTAATGCCCACAAAGAAACAAAGTTAAAAAATAAAAAAGGCATTTAAAAAAGATCAATATTTCAATTACCTCTAGATAATAATGTCAAAAGGAAATAGATTCAGGGCACATCAGCCAACAATAAACCTCAATTGGAAACATGTAAATTGAAAGTTGAAAACCAGTGAATTTCTATAGAAATAGATTTTCCGAGCCAGACCGCCAACCAGGGAAAATGACTTCGTTTTCAGAGCAAGATCTGTTTCTATAGAAGGACTCTTGAAAACCAGGGAAAAGGACTGCAATTCCAAAATATATGGTAGATAGTCAATAAACACGGCTTGAATTATAGATTGCCTTACTTCCAAGATATGATAACAACCGGTTCTAGACATCCATGGAACCTATAGGTAGCTCGAATAATTTTATTAGAGCAATTATAAGCAAGGCACAAGAGGATAAATTTCATTTTATAGTAAAAAACTTTATATCATATAATGCCGTATCCTCAACTTCTTCACATTTTAGTACAATATAGTTTAACAGTAGTATAAAAACGGATATTTAAGAGATGGAATATAAGATATTAGCTTTCCAAAAATAATGTAAATCGAAATTACATTGTTTATTACCTTGTGAATGAAAGCTATAAGCATCGTGCTTATAGAACCATAAAAAAAATAAAAAACAATTTGAGAAAGGGGAAGAGCTTGAAAACGGTGATTTCAATTAAATTTAATACTTGACTGCTATTATAAAAGAAAAGAGACCCTTGTGAAATAGAAGGTATTTACGATAACAGCTCCATCCCGTCACCACCTGCCACCTAACTTCCCCTTCTACTATCTTTCTTTTTGCATCACTAAGGTTAGTTGGTTTGACTAAGACCAGTAAGGCAATTTCTAATGATCTTTGAAATTGCTCTTGTTTACATTTGCTTGTTGATATTTATGAGAGCATCATCAAACGATTGAGAATTGGTTCTGCAGTTCTCTACATAATTTTTGTTTTTTAAATCTTTCATGCACTTTAGAAGTTCAGAACTTTGATTAGTGTGTTTATCCACTGGGTCTTGTGGACGTATGTTTACAAGTTTCATGGGATCCACCGTTGCCTACAACTACTAAATTTTCATCAATGCATTCTACAAGATCCAAAATCTCCACCGCATTCTATAAATTTATAAATTCACAGGTTTATAAACACCTTAGTGTGAGCTGCAAAATCCATGAACTCATCCATCCTATAACATATTAAATAGAATTTCCAAATTCACTTATCTTGTAATATGATTTCCTTATCAATTTCATTACACTTCGCTTATGAACCGTAATGTCCTAAGTCTCTGAACACAGAAGAACAGTTATTAGTCTTATTAAGAAGACTAAAACTAAAATTGTATTTTAAGTTTTTGTCACTGCTAAAGTTATGTAGATCAGTTCTATCCCGCAAAAGTTTCGGAAGGTAATTTCACCTCCGATGACTCCAACTTTTGCATCTACAAGAAAATCTTGTCCCATTTTGACATAAGTAAGAAATAAAAAACTAAATAGCAGCACCAAAAAAAAAAAAAAGAGAAATTCACAACAATAACCTACAAATTCCTCTTAGATAAGATTCGCCGACCTGGGGACTCGTGGCACCTTCGCTTCGGATCTACTTCAAAATCAGAAGAAATTACAAATTGTTCGTTAAAATGTGTTTATGAAATCCGCAAGTGTACGGACCAAACAAGTAATATAATGGACAGTGAGTCTGGGTTATCATTCCCACGAGGAAAGATTCAAGTACTGAATACTCAACTTACACTCTAGTTGAAACAATCGCAATTTGTAGTTTGTTTTTAAAAGTAAATAAATAAATAAATAAAAGATAAAATTGAGCAAGTTAAGAAGAACAAATTATTTTAGAGAGTTTCCTTCAAGATTTATGTGAACTTGGGACTCACAACTTTACCACCATTTATTCCTTTAGCTACCAATTCATTGATTCAACAAAAATCAATCCTAGTTAACGATCGCATTTCACGTAATTAATTAACTACTCCTGTTGAAACTAGTTAATCCTACTAAATTAGGTCCCCTCACCTATCTTTAAGTTAGCATATTAACAACTCTCTTGAGTGCATTAATAACAAGAAACTAATGCAAATATCCCCGAAGTTTAATTCACGTGACCGCACTAACCATAAGCAAATCTCTTTGTCTTGTCTAAATTAATGTCCTTTATCGCCAAATCTAATTCATGTATTCCTCTCTCGAGTTCAACACAAAATAATAAACATCCACAAATTCGCGCATCAAATAAATGAAAGCCATACAAAACAACGATAAAGAATTAACTATAAATAAACTTTTAGACGTTAAATCAACAAACAAGCAACTAGGGTTCACAACGGAACTACGTCGTTCGTCCTAAGAAAAATGATTAGTTATACATAATAAAGATCAAATTCATAGAGAAAAAGAGAACAAAGTTGGAATTCATGACCGGGTTTATTAAGAAAAGGAATGACAATGAAGAACGTTGCACCAATCTTCTTCAATCTCGAACTTGAACTCAAAAATCTCGAACAATTTCTATGAACTACTTGAAGAAACTAATGTAATTTTAGTGTATGTATCGATATCCTTAACTGAGAACTAGTCTAGTCCTCTTTATAAGAGGCTTAGAAGCCCTAAAAAGTGCTTAGAAATTGCAAAAGAAGCCTACTGAATTAAGACTTTGACATGAAAAAGGAAAACACAAATTTTCTGCCGAATAGTCATTGCAGCCTCAATTAAGTAATTGAATGCACCCGCAATGAACAAATGAACGTTCTCCCAATTCCTTCTTTGCACCCGCAATCACGTATCATTGCGCTCGCAATGCTCTGACTTGCTCTCTAAACTTCGTCTCTGGGACAGGCGATTGCGGCCCTATATTGCAGCAGTAATGTGTAATCTTTCAAAGCGCAATGGGTTGCAATGACCATTTCATTAGGCCTGCAACTGAGTTTTAGGTCTTCGAACCTTAATTTGTGACAGACATTGCTCCTACATTGCGCCCGCAATGCATTCTCCAATGCGGCCACAATGAACAAACTTCAAGCTTGAGATTTTTTCGTCTTCCTTTTGATCCTCTATCTTCTTCCTTGTTACTTTTTGGTCTCCAAACTCCAGAATGTCTGCACCATGACCTGCACCATGAATCCAAGACCATCCAAAATCATGCAAATTCGACCCGAATCAAGTCTCTGCACTCCTTCTTGAACTATAACCTAAAAATTAACAAACTAACACATAAATATGCACTTTTAACCAAAAATTAAAACACTTAAACACAACTTGGAGAATTTAATGAATATAAATTATACACCTACCAAATACCCCCACACTTAAACCGTTGTTCATTCTCGAACAAAGCACAAAATAAAAGTCAACACACCCAACTAACTGTTAGACTCTCACGGTCAGACGCAAGGTAAACAACTTAAAATTTAGCTCATTCAGGTCGCTCGCCTAATAAAAAAGCTCCAAAATAATGCAAGAGTTTTGAGAATACTTTTTTTCTTCTTTTCTTTTTTCCACAAATAAGGATTAACCCTTTTAAAACTCATAAAATGTCATGAACAAGGGTGCTCAAGCAACTTTTGGAATCGCGAAACACAACTTTTATTTGGAATAGCATAAACTGGACAGGCCGACCCTCACGGATAAATCCACTCTTCACTCAAGTGTTTAAGAGTTAAGTGTTTACGCTCAAGATTCTATCCACAGGAAAGTTCTACTATAGACTTGCAAAATTTCTCATTCTCCACCGCTCATATATCTTACTAATTAAAAGGTCTCCACTACTCAAGTGCACATGCATCACACTAATCAAAAGGTTTTTTAAGGGTTTAACAAGGCTGAAGATAAGGCTTAAGGTGGGAAAATTTTGGGAAGTGAGGCCAATGGACCATTAGAACTAGTGAAACACCAAAATTTGTAATATTCAAGAATATATCCCAAGTGAAACCACTACTCCTTTTGTTCTTTCAAAATTTCTAGCATCACCTATACAAGAATACGGATCCCTCTCTTCAAGAGCAATCCAAGCCTTTATTTTAAACGAAGTAACAACCCTTATATCAATTCTTCTCTTCTTCCTTTTTTTTTTTACATAAATTTCCTTTTTGACATATTAACATTGTTGCGACTTTCTCTTTTTTTCATTCATCAACTCGTTTTGCAAATCGTTCTTCTCTTTTTTTTTTATGTTTTTTTTCCATAAATTTCTTTTCATAAACTCTTTCATCATCTTTTTTTCTTTTTTCCCCAAATTATCAACTCTTTCTTCTTTTCGCATAATCAAACCACACACGCCTATGAATAATCAAATTGAACTCATCACCTCATAATAACAATCACTCATCTCCCACACTTACTTCTTATCCACCTATGCAACAAAATCAATCAACAACCCACTAGTCCATTGGCAAGGTAAGGATATTCATTATTTTTAGCTCAACACTAGTATTAAGAGGTGTAAAGAAAGAAAAATACGCTATCAAGCTCAAATGGGTTATTGAAAGGATAATTAATTGATAAGGTAGGTTTTTTTGGCTAAAGTGGTTAATTAAGAAATAGTGCCTTAATCATATTCATGTAATGTATGTAGCAATGCAGCCTTAAAGAGAAATAAAGCAAGTTCTAAAAAAAGAAACCCATGGATGAATATCACACATGAACAAAGATAGTGAGATTGATAAAAATGTGTCAGTCTAAGGCTCAAAAAGATTAAATTTGTCAACCTAATCCAGCCATAACCAATTCAAGCAAAGCAAATAAATAGGAGATGTGAGATCACTTATTCAATCGTGTTATGAATCCCTCCAGGCTAAAAGCACAAAACTAATTTCTCTCTCTATCTCTCTCTCTCTCTCTCTCTTTTAACTTTAGCATTGCTTAAGATCCTAATTCTAGAAAAGCTACCATTCTTTTAATTTCAGAAATTAACAAGTTACCACCTTATGTCCAACAAAGATAAAATAAGATAAAAATTAACGATAAAGCTCTTAAACTCCCTCCCCCAACACTTTAAACCCTACATTGTCTCCAATGTAGAATGAAACAAGAAAAAAAGGGAAGGAATAAAAAAAATTGCAGAAAAAAAAAATATATTTTAAACTAAATTTCATGAATGAAAACGCTAAATATTTAAATCCTAATATCCTAATCCTGAACTTATTTTAATCCAAATGCATGTAACCAAAATAAAGTGCATAAAGAAACAAATAAATAAAAGAAAAGACGTTAAAAATGAACAAAACTACCAGGTGGGTTGTCTTCCACCAAGCGCTTGTTTAAAGTCTTGAACCTGACTTTGTCAGAAATCACAGTGGCTTATGTGTGGCTTTAATGCCTTTGATTTGGATGCTGTTAGGAAGATGAACCTCACTCGTTTTCCACTTCTATACTAGGATCTTCTTTTTCTTCTTACCTTTGGCCTTAATTTCAACATCCAAATTTTCTTCAGTTTTTCTTTTATATCTACTTTACCAGTAATATGATCAATTCTATATACCTTTTTCTGGTTGGATGGTTGTTCATTAGGTGAAAAGACATTAAAAGTATGCTGCTCTTCTTCAACCCTCAAGATGAGCTCTTCTTTTTCAACATCAATTAAAGCACAACCGGTTGCTAAGAATGGTTGGCATAAAAGTAGACAAATTCCAGTCCTCTTCAATGTCTAAGATAAGAAAATCCGCCGAAAATATGAATTTGTCTACTTTGATGAGGACGTCTTTAACCACTCCATGTGGGCACTTTATGGACATATCTGCCAGTTGCAGTGAGACATTTGTAGCTTTTGCATCCTCTAAATTAATTTCCTATAAACAGACAAAGGCATAAGATTAATACATACACCAAGATCACATAATATATTGTCAAAATTAAACTGTCCCATAGTGCAATGTATTTTGAAACTCCTTGGATCCTTTAATTTTAGTGGCAATTTATTTTGCAAGATTGCACTGCACTCCTCTATCAACGTTACAGCCCTGAAATCTTTCAACTTTTTCTTATTAGAAAGAATTTTCTTAATAAATGTGAAGTATTTAGGCATCTGTGCTAGAGCTTCAGCAAATGGGATATTTATATGCAGCTGTTTGAATACTTCAAGAAACTTCGAGTGTTGTTTGTCCAGCTTGTGTTTCATAAGCCTTTGAAGACATGGAATCGGAAGCACGTAGGCTTTTACTACTGGTCTATCTATCTTTTCATGTCTCTCTGCTTTTTCCTTTTCAGCTTGTTCCTTCTTTTGTTCAGATTGTTCAACATCTTTTGGTGCCAAATTTTCCTTCACAACTGGCTTTTCAACTTGAATTTCAGGCAACTGTAATCCACTTCTAGTTATGATGGCATGCAACTGCTCTCTTGGATTTATTTCTGTATCACTAGGCAAAGTACCCGGTGCTCTTCCTGCAACAGCCAAAGCCATTTGGCTCATCTGGATCTCCAAGTTCTTTATGCTATGTTTTGGTTTTGGAGAGTATGCTCAGTTTTTTGCATGAATTGTTTATTTGCCTCCATATACCTACTAAACATATCTTCCAATGAACTCTTCCTCTCAGGTTGTTGATTAAAACCCAATGGTTTCACAGCTGGTTGATTATCTCTCCATGAAAAGTTCAGGAGATCACGCCATCCTGGGTTATAAGTTTGAGAATATGTCCCAGTTTATTGGTTCTGATTATTTCCAACAAACATTACTTGTTCATCCTGGGGTGTGTTCAAATGGGCAATTGGGCAAATAGCAGTAGCATGGTTTGCAAAACATGTGTCACATATGGCTGAAGACTGAATTATATTAACTGAGGGCTTTGCAAGGATGTCCACTTTCTTTACCAAAGCTGCAAGTTGTATAGACAGAGATGTGAACGCATCTACTTTATGAACTCTAGCTCGAGAAATCGTTCTATCTAAATACCATTGTCATCTTATCAAAAAATTTCAACTGCCTCTTCATAAGTTTTATCCATGAGTGAACCCCCGGCTGCTGAATTTGCATGTCTCTTGTTCTCATCAGTTAGCCCATTATAGAAAGTTTGCATAATAAGCCAATCTGGGATTCCATGATTTGGGCATCTTCTCAACATATCATTATATCTTTCCCGTGCCTCAAATATCCTTTGCCCCAGACTCTGACTGAACGAAGTGATCTCCCTCATAATTTTCAAAACTCTACACAGTGGAAAGAATTTATCCATAAACTTCTGTGTTAGATTAGTCTAGGTAGTGATTGAATTTTCACGCAAAGTATAATACCAAGTCTTGGCTTTACCATTCAAGGAGAATGAGAATAATTTCATTTTGATTGCTTCAGCCAGTACTCCATTCATTTTAAACATCCCACAAATTTCCTCATATTTTCTCATATATTCATTTGGATCCTCCTTTAGCAAACCATTGAACTGCACCTTTTATTGAACTAGTTTGATAGTCCTTGGCTTGATTTCATAGTCTACAGCTGTAATAGCCGGTGGAACTAAACAAGTCATATTGTTTCCCACCGCGGGCATGATGTACTCCCTCAATGGTCTATTTGTGTTTGCAGCTGGGTCATTCCTTGGAGCCACTCGATTATCATTATCCCCTACTACTCCAGCCATCTTTTGCACAAACTTTTGTTGTCTGAGTCTAGCTCTGAAAGTTCGTTCTATTTCCTGGTCGTGTGATTGTAAGTCTTCTACTCCACTCCTACGCATGCAAATCAGCAAAAAAGAAGAAAAAAATGTTTCAAGCTAAAGCAAAATCGAATACTATCAATATTGAATTCAATCCCCGGAAACGGCGTAAAAAAGTTGTTTGTTAAAATGTGTTTATGAAATCCGCAAGTGTACAGGTTGAACAAGTACTATAATGGACAATGCATCCGAGTTATCGTTCCCACGAGAAAAGATTCACGTAATGAATATTCAACTCATGTTCTAGTTGAAACAATCGCAATTTGTAGTTTGTTTTTAAAAGTAAATAAATAAATAAAAGTAAAAATTGAGCATGTTAAGAAGAACAAATTATTTTAGAGAGTTCCTTCAAGATTTATGTGAACTTGGGACTCACAACTTTACCATCATTGATTTTCCTAGCTACCAATTCATTGATTCAACAAAAATCAATCCTAGTTAATAATCGAGTTTCACGTAATTAAATTAACTACTCCTCTCGAAGTTAGTTAATCCTACTAAATTAAGTACCCTCACGTATCTCTAAGTGAGGCGTTAACAATCCTCTTAAGTGCATTAATAACAAGAAACTCATACAAATATCTCTAAAGTTCAATTTACGTGACCGCACTAACTACAAGAAAATCTCTTTGTCTTGTCTAAATGAATGTCCTTTATCGCCTAATCTAATTAATGTATTCCTCTCTCGAGTTACACAAAACAATAAACATTTTCAAATTCACACACCAAATAAGTGAAAGCCATACAAAACAACATTAAAAATTAACTAGAAATCAACTTTTAGACGTTAAATCAACAAACAAGCAACTAGGGTTCACAACTAGGCTACATCGTTCGTCTCAAGAAAAATGATTAATTATACATAATAACGATCAAATTCATAGAGAAAAGGAGAGTAAAGTTGGAATTCATGACTGGGCATATCGAGAAAAGGAATGAAAACAAAGAACGATGCACCAATCTTCTTCAAACTCGAGCATGAACTCAAAAATCTCGAACAATCTCTATGAACTACTTGAAGAAACTAATGTGATTTTAAAGTATGTATCGATGTCCTCAATTGAGGACTAGTCTAGCCCTCTTTATAAGAGGCTTAGAAGCCCTAAAAAGTGCTTAGAAATCGCGAAAAAAACCTACCAAATTAAGACTTTGACATGAAAAAGGAAAACACAAAATTTTCTGCTGAGTGGTCATTGCGGCTGCAATGAAGCAATTGAATGCACCCAGAAGGAGCAAATGAACGATCTCCCAATTCCTTCTTTGCACCCGCATTCAGATATAATTGCGCCCGCAATGCTCTGACTTGCTCTCTAAACTTCGTTTCTGGGACAGGCAATTGCGGCCCTACATTGCGGCCACAATGTGTAATCTTTCAAAGCCGCAATGGGTTGCCATGAAAATTTTGTTGCACCCGCAACCGAGTTTTAGGTCTCTGAACCTTAATATGTGACAGACATTGCTCCTACATTACGTCCGCAATGCATCCTCCAATGCAGCCGCAATGAACAATCTTCAAGCCTGACATTTTTTCATCTTCCTTTTGATCCTCTATCTTTTTCCTTGTTACTTTTTGGTCCCCAAGCTTCAAAATGTTTGCAACCCGAGTCCAAGACCATCCAAAATCATGCAAATTCGACCCGAATCAATTCTCTGAACTTCTTCTTGAAATATAACCTAGAACTTAACAAACTAACACATAAATATGCACTTTAAACCAAAAATTAAAACACTTGATCTCAACTTGGAGTAGTTAATGAATATAAATTATACAGCTATCACAAATGCAAAAGCCAAGCCTCGAGCAGTGAAATCCAGGAGAAAAAAGCAAGAAAAAAAGGAAATTGAAGGGGAAAAAAAAGAAACTGAAGTTCTAAAGATAATGAGTGGGATTAGAGATCAGAAGGGAAAGCTCGAGAAACACGGTTGAAGGAAAAGGTAAAGTAGAACCTTCATGTTTATATAGAGGGTGCTTTAGATTATTGAGTCTAAAATTGACAGCCATATCAAATCTATTCTTGTGGTCTACAAAATAGCAAAAATACACAAAAACTTGCAAAAATACATGCGTGTGGATATGAGAATAAAATAAATGGAAAATTAAAATAAAAAAAATAAATAAAAATAAGATCTTCCAAATCACCCTCACGACAGCCCCAATCTGAAGTAGTTGAGTATCTTTGCAGATTTTATGGGATATTACTGATGTGTTTCAAGTCAGATAGAAACCCACTTTTGATAATGCCAAACCATTTATATATATGACTATTAAGATACACTCAGAATTTCCAATTCTGAGTAACTACATCAACGTTGAATCACAGGAATCATAGATATTATCCTTCCAGCACGAGGTATGTTCCATTCCAAGCGTTCTATGAAGCTTAATTTTTTTTTTAAAAATAACTTCCGATTTATTTATACAGACAGTGGTTTATTGGTATTGTTTGCTCTTAATAATTTTTTTGAAATGGATTTCATAACGGGTTTTTAAGAGAATTTTTGTAAATGGACTGTTGCTGTCTTTTTCCTCTAATTTGTCTGCCGTTACTGATTTGTCTAACGTTGCTGTATAAATAAATTGATTTATTTATAGAGACAGTGGTTAATTGGTAATGTTTGATCTTGATAATTTTTGTGAAATGGATTTGATAACGAGTTCGTAAGACATCATAAATTGTATGAATATCTGTGCACAAAGGTAAAGAGCATTTTTGTTAATAGACTGCTGCTGACTTTTTCCTCTGGTTAATTGATAATGTTTGCTCCTGATAATTTTTGTGAGATGGATTCCATAACGGGTTTGTAAGATATCATAAATGGTATGAACATATGTGCACAACGGTAAGGAGCATTATTGTAAATGGACTGCTGCTGACCTTTTCTTTTGATTTGTCTCCTGAACCTAAAGTTAAAGAAGCTTAATGGTTTTTTTTTTTTGAATTTTCTTTTTCTGTATAAGTAGACCATTTGTGTGTAAATAAGTAATGTATTTTTATTTTGTATACTTCAATAGTTTTGTCTGCCATTTTTTCTTGTTTGGTCCTTCTTTTTTTGAGAAGTGTCACTATGTAGACATAACAGACCAGTTTCCCATTTTATTTAGATAAAGGATGAATCACGTGTGCTCTTCCGATCTCTGTTTTCCATTTCATCGCTTTTGTGAAATTGCATCCTCTACCCATGTATGTAATGTGTAACTGGTGATGAATATTTGTAGCAGTTATTGGAATTCAAAATACCCAAGAACAACGATAGGAGTGATGATATATTACAACAGGACGTAGGACGGATCAAACCAGTACAACAACCACAGTGCTTCTGGGATATTAATACCAGATAACTGTACATATCATGATCTAATCGACCGCATCAGTAGCGTAATGGAACTCAAATCTATGCAGTATTCATTTGACCTCAATTCCTCATAACTTTTACCCACAATTGTGGTAAAAGTACTTGTCAATTCATCAGCAGAGTTAGTAATTGGCCAAACAAGTCATAGAGCAGTGTTTCTGAAGTATCATTTGACTATTAATTCATTATTAACTCTGTATTGTGATTGATTGGGGAAACTTGATACGTGTGCTCTTCCGATCTGCAATCATTTATATCAAATCAACGTATCAAAATATTCAGTATCATAGCCATGTGTGGTATAACTTTAAATGTATTCCTTACAGGGTATTATGTATCAAAATATTCAGTATCGTAACTACGTATCATAGAACTTTTGATAATCTATTACTTACAACTTCTCATGATTTATTTGGAAAATCGATGCATGTGAACTAGTAGCGGTCATTGATATCAAAATAATATATCAAAGTATTTAGTATTGCAATCACGTATTATACAACATTTGATAATGCATGCTAAATCATGGGGAGGGGGGATTAGAATGACACCTAAATTCTAAAATTGCCCCCAAAACATATAAACAAATATGGGGGACTAATGTGGAATTGGGTAACAATTATGATTGTGGATAATGTGACAAACCAAAAAAAGAATATGAGGGATTGTTGGGGAATTGAGTAACAATTATATAAAGACACCTTTTGCTTCCCTTAACAAAATGCGGAGAAGTGTGATGTCAAATAACGAGTGCTTTAATTGGTGGTGGAGGAGTGGTGCTTTTAGAATTCCGACAACAACGAGATGAGGTTTCTCTTTTGTTAGCTCTATAAACATATGAGAAAAGATGAATGTCAAAGAAATTATACTTTTGAGTTTTTTTTTATTTTTTAATTAAAATAAATACTAATACTAATGGATGATAAATTTTTTAGAGATTCATGGAAGATAGAAGTCATATTTAAAATTTCAAAAAACAAAAAATCTTATTACTAAAACGGATCTTTGATGATCTTCTGATTTGCTATACAAAATAAGATTACATTTAGATATATTTATATTTAAAATTAAATATTAATATGAAATCACTTTTCTAAAACATAGGGTGTGAAAATGAAAACAATTAGTACTAACATTTTTCAAATGGAGCAATATCAAACCTTCTAGATACTTATGGTATATATTAGAAAAATATATCACAATAATAGGGAACTAAAAAAAGACAATTTTCCACTAAAAAAGGGTAATGAGTACATTTAAAATTCAAATACTAAAAATCTATGAGAATCAGATCGAAATCTATATTAGATTACATCCATATTACGTAAAATATAAATAAAAGATTACATTAAGATATTATAAAATAATTAATAAATCTAATAATAAATATTTAACACCTAAAACTCTGGAGTGTAAATCTGATAATAAACAGTGTAAAAGTACATAAAAAAAACTTGCATGTAAATGAGAAACATGACCCCAAAAAATGGTGTGAGGCATAATTTCCTCTTATATATATTTCACCTGGGTGAAACGGTAATTCAAGTTGCATAAAGATGGGGCCCTGTGGTAAATGTGTAAAGTCACTACTCGAGAAAACAGTAAATTAGCGCCCTTTTTTTATATAATAGGGATCATATATCTTACTATTTGAAATTTGAAATTCAAGTATACAAAATTACTAATACGAATTCACAGGTCTCTCTCTCATCTTCTTTTCTAGACTCTTTTGTTTTTTTATCATCTCTTTTTATATTTTATGTTCCATGATTTTTATTTCTTTCCTACATAGTTTTTGTTTTTGGGTATATTTTATCTGTATGTATTTTTTGAAAAAAAACTATTTTTTGATAATACATAAATTTTGAAATACATGATTTTTCAACTATTTAAATAAAGTTTATTAAAATAAAACATTACTTAACGTTTCTATGTAAGAAGATGTTAGTTGTTTATACCTAAGTATGAAATCGCAGTCAATGACCTCCAGGTCAAAGAGTTGGCCCACCAAGCCATGAGCAGACAGTTCATCAGTGTGGGCCGGCAACCAATCACATCATGATCTTGATGAGCTCAAGATCTTCAGGTCTCATTTCATGAGCTCAAGATCTTCAGGTCTCATCTCATGACCTCGGATGTTCAGGTCGTCAGGTCAACTCATGCACTCAGCGTACGACCTGCTGAATTTTTATATGCGCTCCAACAAGTCAGCTCGCGATGTTGTAGGTCTGAGGCAACCAAGGTCAATGCGAAGTTCTACAGACGTTTAGCTGTGATGCAACTTGTAAGCCAATTTGCACATTTTATCACTTAACGATGATGTGGTAGCTGCATTTATTGTAAAGTTGATACTTGTTTTCCCATGCAGACAACTAGCTTGTAATTAGTCAAAAAAGTCTGACATCTACTCTAGCTAGATGTACTTACATGGCTCTTTATTAGCTAAGCATTTAAAGCTTGTAATTATTACATACCAATTTTATACTATAAATATAAAGAGATCCAACAAAAAGACGGGTCCTTCTCATTTGCAATATCTTTGCCTTCTAAGCATTTACTTCTCTCATTTACTCTCTCTGAAATTCTACCAACCTCACTATAAATTCTACATTTATTGCTCAAATCAATTCAAATACATGTTTCCAGCATAAACAAATTCGTTTGTTGAGTTAGGACTAAATTTGGCATCAACTAATTAGCGCCGTCTATGGGAAATCTTTACAACAACCCAGCTCAAAAGCACTTGTGTGCCAAAGATGAGTAAAAAACTTAATCAAAGCGAGAGAACGAGGAGTCACAATGTCGAAATTCCTCTGAGATTCAAAAGGCGAAGGAAAACATAAGAAGCAAGTCCGTCGTGACTTGCTCTTGATTCTAAAACTAAAGCTTTACGGAGGCAGGTCAAAGCTTTGGCCGAGAAATCTTCAAGTGAGTATATGGCTATGTGGAGGAAGTTAGGGGGTTTGACACTACCACCTAAAGTGAGAGTTTTTATCTGGTACTTGGTAAAACGGGCAGTGCCCACGGGAGAAAATCTTGGGAAGCATCATATTACGAATTCCCTCTGTTGTGTTAGTTGTGGTTATATGGAAATCCATTGTCATATCTTTGGCTCATGCATGTGCGTTAAAGCAATATAGCACTATGGTGGCTGTTGGGAGGGAGTAAAGAGGCTGTTGCATCATGACGTGGCATTTTGTTGCAGCGATTTTATGCATGAAGGACCGGGTGCAGTTGGAACACATTTGCATGTTGTTTTGGGCTATTTGGCGGGCAAGGAATTTAGCTATTTTTGAGAACATCTGTGAGAGAGTAGATGAGGTTTGTGACCGGAGCTTAGCATACCTCGAGGCATAAAGAAGTGAAAACGGAGGGAACCGAGTGCAGCTCGTTCCAAGAGGAATTTCTGAAGTGGTATTGTCAAATAATGCTCCAGCGGCGGGTGGCTCTTTCCTGGCGACGGATGCGGCAGTGGGTGTTGGCACGAGCAGGTTAGGAGGAGTGGTTATGCAGAATCAAGTTGTGGTTGGAGCCTTTGCAAGTTGAGTGGTCAGATGGGCCTTCGACTGATTGAAGAAAGAAATATGGTTGTTTCCAAGGTTCGTGTTGATGCTCTTCGCTTGGTGCATGGCATTAGAGACCCAGAATCCATGAGCGTTGGCACCGGTTTATCATGATGTTTGATTTCTTATGACTCATATAGGTTGTGCAATATGTAAACATATTCCGCGAATGGAGAACCGTTTGGCACATAGTTTAGCACATTACATTTTTTCCACTCATGCATCACACCTTTGGTTTGATAACATTCCTAGTTTTCTGTCTTTGTACCTTGACATTGGTTGATTTCTTTTAATGAAGTAATCTTTTGCACAAAAAAAAAAAAAAAAATTAAAAAGAATGAATGAAAATACTCCCTCCCAAATATATAGTGTACTTTTCCTTTTTGGGATGTCTCAAATATATACTACTTTTGTCTCAATTATTTGGTCTCATTTACTTTTTTATAAAGATTAAGAATTATATGAGAAAAGACAATTATACAACAAACTTCTTAAAATATCCTTATTTAATTAATAGTGTATATTACGAATAGGGGTTAATTACACATTTCGTTCCCAACCTTTGCAGTTAGTATCGCTTAGGTCCTTAACCTTTTTTTTCAACCCATTGAGTTCCCAACCTTTTATTAATTAGCATGAGAGGTCTTTTTTTTACGGTTTCCATCTATTTCGCGTTAACTCCTTAGTCAAATTACCATTATGAACCTTATCCTTTTAAACTAAAAAAACAAAAATTAAAAAATACAAAAAGATAACATTAAATTTTTTTAAAGAAAAGGGGGGGGGGGAGGGAGCGAGGGTGTGAATCCTCCCCTCTGTACTAGCGGAAATGGCATAACATTTTTCTTTCTTTTTTTAATTAAAATTTTAATGTTATTTTCTTTCATATTTTTAAAATTTTTGTTTTTTAGTTTAAAAAGATAAGGGTTATAATGGTAATTTGATTAAACAGTTAACGGAGAAATGGATAGAAACCATTAAAAAGGACCTCTCGTGTTAATTAATGCAAGATTAGGGACTCAGTGGGTTGAAAAAAAAGGTTGGAGACCCAAGCGATACTAACTGCAAACATTGGGGATGCAATGTGAAATTAACCCTAAGAATAGTATTGGAAAAGATAAATATTTTACATTTTCAAAATTACATAGAGGCATAACTGTAAATGAAGATAAATAAGGCAAATAAATGGGACATCCTAAATAGAAAAATTAGTCCAAATAATTGGGACGGAGGTAGTAGTCATCTTTCTTTATTAAGAAATTTAATTTGCATTATTTTATTAATTTACCATCATTTGATTTAATATTTAATTTAAAACTACCAAATTTAAATTCTACTCATTAAATAAAGATAAATTAGAACTACGGATTATAAAATGTATGTTTTCAATACAATTCTTAATCCAGCTGAAAAAAAGGTGCCATGTATATTTGGAACGGAGGGAGTAGCATAGAGAGCTATCTTTATAGAATGGATCACAGAAGGAGTACTATTCTCACATATTTCAAGTGATTTTGTTTTCCAATTTAATAATTAATCCCATTCAAAAAAAAAATCAATAATTAAGGAATTATTTATTGCACGGCAGCGCCCGACCTTTTAGAGTATCTTCAATGTATAGTTATAGTCATGAAATAAATTGATAATTGATAAAAAAATATTTATTTGCCACATTAAATGCTTGACATTGTTATAGAGAATGTCATCTCATGATATTCTCTATAACAATATCAAACATTAATTTATCCAATCAAAAAAATTTTCTCTCTTTCTTTTTTCAAAATCCCTAATAATAACTTGATAAATATAAAATATTGACATTGTTGTATTGAAGAATTTTTTTAATATAATGTTAATATTTTTTGATATATATACACTCAAGATATTCTATCTTAACTTTACATTGGAGGTGCTTTAACATGTATATCTTGGCGTTGACTTTCAGTAACTTGGAGAGATCTTAATTGAACATAAATATCACCGCACCACTTGCGAGTTCAATCCTTATCCAATAATAATAAAGGCTTTTGGATCGTGATTGTGAAGATTCTTACATCACGTTATAAATATAATACAATTAATTGCTATTTTTAATAAGCTCACCACTATCAATTTACATATATACCCGTAAAATTAATTATTCATAATTGATATGAAAGTATCTCAAATATTTATATATATATATATATATATATATATTTTAAAGATATTTTCTAACTATGTAATATTTTCCTCTACATATTATTCCTAACTCAAAAAATATATAAATTGGATCTTAAACCAAAGCTCTCGACATAAGCATTAAAACGAGATAATTTATGAGATCAAATTTATGTATGTCCATATAAAGACTGGAAAAACTAACTCTCAAGCTCTTTTTTTTTTCCTTTACAAACTCTATCTCTCAAACCTAACTAAATAGAATCTTAAACTATTTATAACTTCTGAAATTATATCTAGTTTCTTTATTTGATTTACCTTTAAAATTAAAACTAATTAATAAATTTCCAACATTTTCGATCAGTGAATTAAATATTTATAGAACACAATTAGAACACAATTTATTTATTTCTTTATTTCAATTTTAATTAACCACAATATACAAATACGTGTAACATATTTGTTAGTAATTTTAAAATTATTTGCTTTTTGTAAAGAAATTATGTAATCGGCAATATTGATTCTTCAATTTTCTTAGGTTACAACTACTTGCGATATTTATTAATATATAAAAACAAAAGAAAACTCAAAAGGAAAAAGAAAAAGAAAAAAAAAACGAACAATTCATTATTATTTTATTAATCTATAAATCTGCTTACAAAAATTAAGATACTAAAATTGGAAATAAAAGTTTGAAATTCTAGAAAAAAGTTGAAATCATTCGTTGCCATGAGAAACCACCGCACTATGATATACCAAACTTGAATTGATTAAAGAAATACATAAATTTTAAAACTTAAAGTTGTGGAGTCATAATTTGTAATTTAAAATTGTATTAGGATATTATTTAAAAAATAAATTAAAAACAATTATTAAAAAGAAATAAAATTAAGGTAAATATGATTGTGGTGTGAGAAGGAAAAAACATACATCTTAAAATTAAAAACAAAAAAGTTTTAAAGGAGGTTGTTGATGTAATTTCATTTAAAGATATTTAAGAAAATAAAAAAATATGGTGTAGAGATAAATTATTGTGGTAGGAATATAATTTCCCTAAATTTTATGTCTTCATTCTCAATCATTTGAGTTATCTATGTTTCATAAAGAATCCTCCATTATTAACGAGATTTGATATCATGATGCTACCATTAACGTCTGTCTTAGAGTTCTCGGCGCTATTACCACTTTTCAAATATTACAATCGTCTAGCGTAAAGATAGCCCTATTTTTATTTTTATAAAGATTAAAAAATTAATTTAATTACATTTTTTTCATTTATTAATTATTTAACCTTAATAATATTTTATTTATTTATAACAATGCACGCTAACTTTTTAAAATGGAGAGTTGGTTTGAGTTTAGAGAGCAGAAATCATTCTCTATAATCTATTAATATATAATACTAGATTCTCACCCGTGCGATTTGAGTATTATATTAAAGCTGGATTAATGAATTAAATTCATTTTTGTCTAAATCTTAAATATCAGAATGATAGATCGGATATTGATGACCCTTCCCCCAAATTAGAGTTGGCAATCGACTTGAATAAATCATTTCAACATATCTAAAACTCATCAGCGAAATCCTAATGGGTAGGCCACCAAAATTAGGAAAAAGGACTCAATTTGAAGCGCCAATCGAATTGGGACTCATTCCCTGCCGAATAAGAATCCGGTGAATTTGGCATCCTTATTTCCATCGAATAGCTTGGCAAATTTGAACAAGAGATAAAAATCGGAGGAGCAGATAACTCAACAATTTTTTAGCTCAAATTAAGCAATCTTTGAAAGCTCGAATAACGAAGAGAGAGAGAGAGAGGAAAAAGAGAGAGAAAGTTTCAACAGAGAGAAATTTTCGATAAGACCCGAAGATCAAAAGAAGTAAAAAAATAATAATAAATAAAAGACCGAGATTCGAGCTTACCCCCGAGAATTACCAACAAATCAACTAAAAAGACTAAAATATCCTCACTTTAAGCAATTTAGGCTGGAAAATTGCGGTCAGAGTTTACCGCAACACCTTTCATTTTATTTATAACTAGATTTTCACCAGTGCGTTGTACGGAAATACACTAAATCAAATTATATTTTAATATTAGTACGAAATGTTAAGTAATGTATACTTGCCACATTGAATTGAAATATTTTTTGATTATCTTATTGTTAATTAGTAGTTATTATATTTTATTTGATATGGAATGTTATTAAGTGAACTCAGTCGGGATGACAAAAGAACCCATCAAACCCGACACCCATAGGTATTCGATCCTATTAAGACGGAGAATGCCCAACTAAACTGGTAATTAGATTGGTGATGAAATAAAGAAAATCGGCCCGACTTGAGAATATGTTGGGGAAGATTATGACATTTTTTACTCGTACTCGGCCCGATTAGCCTTTTCTTGTCAAAAACAATAATATTTACCAAAAATTCTAATAGTTTGAAAAGTAAAAGGATAATGAAACTTATCCAAGAAAGTTTAGTAATTTCAATTATAATATAATTACTCGCATCAGGCCGTCCCCTACCCATGCTCCATTTAAGTGAGGATGGGTACGAAGATAGGGCAAAAAATTTTTTGATATGTAGGGTAACAGGTATAGCATACTGCATACCATACCCCGACTCAACCTAATGTCATTTCTAAATATCGAGAAATCAAACATTTTATTTTTCTTTGTGACTATACCGTAGTGAGAATTTTGTAAACTATGAAATGCTAATTAAACCAAATTTATTCAAATTTATTATATATAAAAGAAGTAACATGATAACGATTCGATTTAAAAGCATTTAAAAATAATTAAAAATTAACACATAAGTTAAAAAAGAAATTAGTCTATCATAATCAGGAAATATTTCTTACATAAGATGATATACCGATCTAAAATTTTGAATTAAAAAAAAAACTTTGAATATTGATAAATCAATTAAAATATCTAAGAGGATAAGATATACATCAGCATAAGATAAGATATACATGAGTAAACTATTCTATAAAATAACTCATTTTCAAGTCTCATTGATTTCATGTCTCATTGATGAATGGATTTACTTAGAGGATATTCTCTTCATATTTCAATTTTCAGTTTGAATTTTTTATTAAAATTTTTATTTTTTTATTTTGTAATTCAATATTAAAGTTTCTGATAAAAAACTGAAAACTAAAATAGTAAACAAACATATTCTAAAAATTTTATCTTAATTATTTTTACACCAAAAATTTTCTTCTGTTGCATGACTTTTATTTTATTAAAGGTCTTCAATCTTTTTCTTTTTCTACTAATGTAATTATGTCCTCAATTTTTCTTTTGCATTCTTATCATATTTTTGCCAACTAATTATTAGCAAAAATATTTTTTCGCAACAAAACTTTCATTCATTCATTCATTCATTCAATAGATCAACATGAAGAGCGCTTACAATGAAAGCAAGGGCTGATGACACCCAAAACTGATCAAACTTACATACTAATGCTTCCTTAGCTAATAGATGATCGGCCCCCATTCGCGTTTTCAGAGATGGCATTAAACTGATATTCATCCTGCCTTTGACACAAGGAATTTGCTCCATAAGAGGGCCTTCGCAGGCTTTGATTTCTAGCTCATGAACAGGCCTATGACATTCGTAGCATTTGACTCAAACACCACTTGCCTATATCCCTGATCCAACGCCATTTGAACACCCTCCAACAAAGCCTGACACTCTTCGTAATTAGGGGATGCATTTGACACCACCACCTTCAAGCTAGCAGCTATGATCATCTTCCCCCTCCAATCACATCCCACTGCCCCAACCCAATATAGCCATCCCCTTCGAACAGTAGCATCAATGTTCACTTTGATCCAACCTTCTCTCGGCACCTTCCATGCCACGTCCGTACCCATGGACCAACGGGTTTATATTTCCCCTCGTCGGCTTTGCATGAACTTTCATATATTCATCCATGTAATCACTAGCGGCAGCTGTAATACTTTCTTTGCCCACAAGTTTCCCTTCAAAACCTTCAGCATTCCACACAAAACAACACTTCCGAAGCACTGTAACTAATAGTGTGAAAGCATCCCTAGAGAGCTCCCACCATGCCACCAAAATTGATTCTTCTAAATGGCCCCTAGTGTAAGAACCGAACCCACCAAAACCCCACTTCCTCCAAAAGCCATTATTACTCTTGCACCCTACAATAGCATGAAAAGCATCATCCTCAAGAAAACCACACTATGAGCAATTGGTGTCAGTCTAATATGCCTCTTCCATAGAGTATATTTAATAGGGAAAATTTTTAGGAAAATTTTCCAAACAAAGAATTTAGTGTTGGGCAGGTCCAGCCCATAATGTCACCCAACTTAAATACAAGACAAAAGTTAGAGGATGAATTATATAATTTGGCTAAATAAAATTAGAAGCCTTAAAGGACACGAAATCCTAAACCTATTAGGATTTAGTTTTGTTTAATATATATATATATATATGTTGAAACAAAAAGGCGTGAGGAAACGGGAAGGAAACGAAAAAGCGGCCCGAGAGAGAAAAAAACAAGTCGCACGGGGAAACGGAAAAACAGGGACACAATTTCACCAAAATTACGCACGAAATTCGAGGAAATTGGAGAAGGAAAATTTAGCCTTATATTTTATTGCTTGGAACGAGATTCTTCGACATTTAATTTGGTGTTCGATTTCTTCAAGCCGTGGTTTCTCCAAGTTAATTCTTGGAACGGGTTAGGTGACATTTTCTTTATCTCGTGTTGTTGATTATTGGGTTCCATCTATTTTTAGATGAGTAATTTGTGGTTCCAAGAATATTGTTCTTGACGGTGTTGCGTGATTGTGAGTAGGAAGTGGTTACCTCTTGATTTAGGGCGATAATCTTGAGAGGATAAATGTTGTATTCCCATTATTATTTGGTGATAGTGGAGTTATCGATTTGCCCCGTCGATTTTCCCTTCTCATTGGAGGGTTTTACGACGTTAAATAATTCCTAGTGTTATTTACGTTTCCGCACGTATATTATTGTTTGATATATTGATTGCCTATTTTAATCACACGGGTTTAGGGAAATTGATTAAATTCCCAACAGTGGTATCAGAGACAGGTTCAATTGTGTGGTTTAAAATGGATGACCTAGTTGGTAGTGCTATGATCAGGCTTACCAATCACAATTGGGTGACATGGAAACCTAGGATGGAGGATATCCTTTATTGTAAG
>CAVNYN010219970.1:0-62730 GCA_963692815.1 Nyctanthes arbor-tristis
AAAAAAAACTACACCAAATAAACTCACCGTTAGTGATATCAATGGATTCTAGATGCCTATGTAGCTCATCCAACGAACATCCTATTACACAAATAGATAGACTTGTAATAAAGGCTCTACTCATTGCAAAGAAATTTTAATTCCATCAATTAAGCATTAAATATATTCCCTTCAGACAATATATATTCCCATAATTAAGTCTTGAAGTACTATTCAATTCGTCCTTGTATATATGGATAACACAATTAATTATCTTACAAAAATTGTTATATGATCACAAATGAAAATTAAAGAGATAGTGGTGGACTAAAACTATAAAAAATAAGCAAGTACATGAGAAGATATTCAGAGGAATATTACCTATAACTAGTTGAATGCCATACTAATAGTTATATACTTTATTTCGATACACAAATACTTGGATGAATTGCAACTAAAGGAGCAATTTTTCAAATCTGTTTAGCACCAGAAAATATGGTGAATGTCATGGAGATTTTAGTCTTCCAATAAAGGACTGAAATTTCCTTGACAGCAATAAGGTTGGCAGCAGGGAGGTTGATGGCAGCCAAAAAAGTAAAGTGAATTGGGGGTTAAACTGGCAGCAAGGAAGTTGGTAAAAGTCAAAAGAAACTCAGTCATGTGAATATTGTACATATGAACCCACATTACTTCACTATAAACTTCAGCCAATAAATATATATAAATAGAACTTAATGAGGAATTATTGTGGCCTGCTCAACTGCTCAAGAACTTTATATTTTTTTCTTTTCATCCTTAAGGGAAAATCCCACAGTCTAACAATCCACATCACCAACTCACAACCTAAACATGTGGCCAAGTACTCAAATATTAAGTCGAATACATTTAAAATATGAAAGATAATGAATAAATAATTAAGAGAAGACAATATTACTTTATTGTCAAAGAACTATCCTTTTAACAGAAACCTGGAACAGTAAGTAACTAAGGATCCCCCAATGCTGAAACAAATTGAAGCAAGCACTGAGAAGCAACTAAAAAGCATGAATCTTGAAAATCATACAGCACAACAATTAACCCAACCCCCAATTTCCATATGTTATAACAGAAAATGTACATTCATAAAATAAATTCATGAAATTCCAAGATATAGCTAGTAAATAAAGAATATACTACTACCTCAACAAGTTGACAATGCTAAAGGTGGAATATTCTGCATCTAATTCCCTTTACATTAATCCAAACAAAATTAATTCAATAAACCAAATTAGGATGTCATCATCTATGTATGAACCTCCACAAACATAGAGGTTTAAACTATTTGCAAACCATTTGCAAGTAATTAAATTAAATAAGAGAAGTGATACTTGGAGCAAAATCTAGAGCAATAATAGTTATTAATAAGAAAACTCACCAACACATCTTTACAATATCAACATCCTCAGCCACTTAAAACAAAAATGAAGACAAGCCACTTATCCAAGTGTTAGTAATACGCTATCAGTCTGCTTTAACTGACTGGAATAGTCAAACTAGCCTCAACAGTCAAAGACCACATTATATGTTAAATAAACTCTGTAATGCTATTCTATAAAATTATGACAATTAGTTTGAAATCCTGTAACTTTAGTTCTAGACCACATTTATTAAAATTTATAAAACAATTAGGAAGAGTCATGACTGAGAAGAAATGCAATTATAAAAATAAGTCAACAGACCACAACTTGCTCCATTCTTTTTCTAACTATAATTTTTTTATTAATTAGTTTAAATGGAGAAAATAACCTGCTTGACTGCCTGGACGACTTCTGCTGCTCGGACGACTACTTGGAAGACTACTGCTGCTTGACTGCCTTAAAAAAAAAAACCCCTTGTTCAGAAAGGGAGACATGCAGAAGCAGGATTTGGAGTTAGGGCAAACGGTAGCTAGGGGAAAAACTTACCAAGAAAAGTTGAGAACTCCTTTTTCCGACTTACCGGAGAAATACTTTCCAGAATTGGTGTGGCCAAGAGATCCGACGGTCTACGGGACGGGAAGAAATTGTGGGTTGTGGGGGAGAAAACTCTAGATCTGATATCGAGTGAGATAGAGATGGATGGGGTATTAACTCCGGCGCCGGTGACGCGATGTGCTCTGACCAATCAAGGTTCGAACCGTTGAAGATGGGTTTGGGAAGCGTTTACTGTGTAGAGGAGGGGTTCGAATTGGGAGAAATGGGATTTGGGGTTCCAATTTTTGTGCTGGGGGGTTCGGGTAGGGTCGAATCGGGTTTTAGAATGGGGAATTAGGGGATTTTTTATTAACATGGTGGGTCCCAGATTTCATGGGGTCTCCTTTAACCTTTTTTTCCCAGTCCCAGCAGCAGCGATATTTTACTTATTGCAACGACAATAGGTCACCTCTGTAGTACGTTTAACATATAGAGACGACGTGTCAATATCGTTGCTATAGACCTACCATGTAGAGGCGACATCAGCGTCGTTGCTATAGGAGTCGCCCCAATTGGACCTGCTTGTTGTAGTGATATGATAGGATATTGTTTTTCAACACATTACATCACTTTTACATTAGTGGTAATTACAAATGTCGCATTTCTTTTTTGTCACACTTTTTATCTATTTTTTGTCCAATTAAAATTATTCATTTGCATTTCATCACGTCTTATGTTTTATTACCTATTAAAGTGTTTAAACATTGAGGTTCAAATGTTTAATCTCAACTCTTTTTCACGTTTTCACACTTTTTAAAAAACTAAGAGCTTCTTTGATACTATTTATTTTACCAATTTATAATTTTATCTTTTGAAATTTAATTTGATAAATATTCAATTATAACTACATATTTTAAACTTTTTTACATTCTCAGTACATATTTTACTTCTATCTTCATTATAAATTCTTCATGACAAATGAAGAGCATTAAACAAACAAAACCTCCATGCAATAACGCGGATTTGTGTGTTGAACATCTGGCTTCCAAGTCCCACGACTTGACACGTAGGCTAATGCCCACAATTCAAGACTACAGTTCCTGCATGGCTTTTTTTGGCATCTTTGGCTAATTCATAACTCAAAGGGAAAAGCTTATTTAATTAATTAACGGTGAACATTGTCGTGCCTCCTCCTATTTATATTTTCTCTCTCAAACAGTTTACACACATTACTCCAGATTTTGGTGAAAAGAAGAATCAAGTATGTGGAAGTCAATAGGCATCTGTCTACTCATAACTATTCTTGTGATTTGGGCATGGAAAATCTTATGGGTTAGCCCCAGAAAGAAAGAAAGGATTCTGAGGCAGCAAGCTTCAAAAGGAAACCCTATTCTCTGAGGAGTCTCCTCTGTGGAGAAACGAAAATGAATTCCATGGTGGATGTAGACATGTAGAAACCTTGGGAAAGCCCATTGGCATTGATGAGGATATTATCCCGCGAGCCGTCCCTTTTGTTCATCAAACCGTGCAAGAGTACGGTATGTTTTGTGCATTGTTAAAAGCCACCTGTGATATAAAATCAGACGATTGTTTGGTTGGCATTTAAACTTGTCTCGATTTATCAATTAATTTAAATTTTAAACTTTGGACACACGGTAACACACTATTAAGCCATCATGTTGATGTGACGTAAGTTTTTACATAATTTTATTACCTTTGTCCTAAAAAGATGGTCCATATTTCCTTTTTCTTCAGTCCCAAAAAAGGTCCAATTTCCTTTTCAAAAAGTAGTTGAAATTATTTCTCTTATATGCCCTTCTTTAATATGCATATTTATCAAAAAATAGAATTATTAATATAAAATAATGAATAAAATAAAGGGTATAATAAGTAAATTATATTATATTTTACTTTTTCAATATTATTAAATGAATCTTTCTAAATATATGCGAAAGAGGGAATATGACCATCTTTTTGAGATAGAGGTAGTAATTACTAACTCCACATGGCACCATTACATTACGCCATTTATATAAAATTTAAATTCTAAATCTATTTATAAACAACCTCATTTTTAAATCCTTACTAAACATAGTGTATATTATTTATTATTATTATAATATCTTGAATTGGGTACGGTACGTACACATTGATATTTGGTTTTGTACGTATCAGGTACAAAATGTTTTATGTGGGCGGGAACAAGGCCAAGGGTGCTAGTGTTGGATCCGGACCAAGTGAAAACGGTCACCAGTGAGTACAATAGTTTTATCAAGAATTTTAAAGTATCAAACAGCGTGGTGCAACAACTTGTTGGAGGACTCATTAATTTTGAAGGTGACGCATGGAGCAAAAGCCGAAAGACTTTGAATCCTCTTTTTTACATCGATAGACTAAAGGTATGTATTAGCTGAAATTTTTATGGAGAAAAAATTGAGCTTTTTTATAGAGCTCAATATGGACCAATCACATATCTCCTTTTGATGCTCGGGTTGCGCCCCCTCTCTCCTCAGGGTATAGCCAAAAAAAAAAAAAAATCGTTTTTTTAACTTGTAAATTAAACAAATCAAAGAAACAATATATATATAATTTAGTTGTCCACTTTACGGTCCAGCTACGCCATTCATTCGTCTGAGTGAGGAGATGGGCTACAGACGTACAATACTGCTATGTTGTTTCAATTTTAATTATTATTATTTCACTTAATTAAAACTATCCATGCTTCTCTACTCTAACTGTGAGAATAATTAACAGCAAACGGTACTGGAAATGAATCACAGCTGTGAGGAACTGATGAACGATTGGACAGATATGGTGTCCAAAAAAGGATCTGATTGTGTAATACAAGTAATTCAACATCTTGAATCTTACACCTCTAGATCTTTGTCAAGAGCAATTTTTGCAATAGAGTTTGAAAAAGACACAAGGATTTTTCAGCTTCTTAAAGAAGCCACCTATTTGACATATAAAATCAGCCAGATTCTTGATTTCCCAGGTGCAAAGTAAGTGACATATCAGTATTAATTTCGTTGCATTCTTATATCAAATAAATATAGAAATAGCCTAGCTAATAATGAATATCATTTGTAATTTGTACACTCACACATACATACCAGACACTTGCCAACCAAGTTCAACAGGGAGATGAAGAGAATCATGAGCGAGCTGCGAAAATTATTTGGGCAACGGATTAAAGAGAAAACGAAGGAAATCAGGGAAGGGAAAACGTAAGAGGACAACTTCTTCTATTTGGTATTGGTAGCCGAAGTTGCACAAGCTCATGGTATTAAGACCATGGATGATATCCTTGGACAGCTCCAATTATTTTACCTTGCAGGATATGAATCTACTGCCATGATGCTTACTTGGCTCCTGATTTGCCTAAGCATTCATCAATATTGGCAACAACGCGCGAGGGAAGAAGTTTTTCAAGTCTTTGGAGACCTCGAACCAGATTATGAAGGGTTAAATCAACTCAAAGTAGTAAGTAATAATTATTTCTCTTTTGCGATCACATACACATATTCTTCTGATATTGTGTTAATAAACGGTTAGAAGAACTAATGTGTTTGGCAGAGTTCTCCAGCTTGAGCATATGATCGTTTTATTTTCTATTCTAAACTTAGGTGACTATGATCATAAACGAAGTTATGAGGTTGTACCCACCAGTCGTCGAGTTCTCCAGATTTGTCGAGCAAGATACAAAATTGGGGGATGACATCATACCAGGTGATACACTTCTCATGTTGCCAGTGATCATGGCCCACAGGAACCCAGAATATTGGGGCGAAGATGCGAACGAGTTAAAACCAGATAGATTTGCCAAAGGGTTGCTCAACGCAAGCCATGGGAGAACTGCATTTTCCCCTTTTGGTTGGGGTCCCCGAACATGCATCGGCCTAAACTCTGCCTTGTTAGAAGGAAAAATCCTGCTCGTCAATCTTCTAAGGAGGTTTTCTTTTGAGCTTTCACCAACTTACACACATGCCCCATATGTGCCCTTCATCCTTCAGCCTCAATATGATGCCCCAATCATTCTACACAAACTCAATGAACAAATTAGTAGACATGAGCTTTTCATGCATTAGTTTATGCCCTAATTAATTCTGTGTTGTTGTCCCCATTTATTACTCTACATATCTATTGTAGTTAATTTCCTATCACTTCATGTTTGGACGTTAACATGCATGCGTCAAATTTGTGTGTCAAATTATATACATATATATATTATTTAGTTGATTTCTATTGAGTCAGACAGTATGCAGAGCCTGACTATCAATAGAAAACAATCACGTCACATATAATAGTTGAGCTTCATATACAGAGTCCGATTTGACTTAATAGAAAAACTTTTATTCTTTATGTCCACTAGGGATGAGCATCGGGTTAGGTGGGTCGGGTTTGACCCCAACCAAAAACCGACTTGTCACTCAGTCGGCTTGGGATTTCTCAAATCGAGCCCAACCCGCTCAGCCCGGGGACCCAGGTTTGGGTCGGGTCGGCTTGTGGTTCGGGAGCTTTTTTTTTTTTTTTTAAAGGCTTAAAACTTGGCCCAAATTGTGAAGTCCAAATAGAAAGGAAAAAAAAAAAAGAAAAAACCATTTTTTTTAAGGCTTAAAACTTAGCTCAAATTGTGAAGCCCAAATGGAAAGAGGAAGGGAAAAAAAATAATAATAAGAAGAGTTGAACCTATCATGTTGATCCAATTTCTTGCATTTATAGAGGCTAGTTTGGACACATGCAATGCACGTGTTTTGGTTTACTTATATGTATGTAATAGTGTAGTGATGGTATTTCTTCTTCAATACATGTGTAGTGAATCAATTACAATTTGCCTCTTACTTTTATGATTTTTATTTTTATTTTTTTATTTTTGGAAGGGGGCTGGGGGGAGGGAACAGTCAACTAAATAAGGTAAGGTTCTATACTTAACATAATTATCAACATAGTAAAGGAAGGCTAAGTACCACAATAGCATTATGCAACTAGGATACAACAGTTCACCACAGTCCACTGTCCATTATCTATCAATGGAACCAGAAGCGTCTAAAATACAGTGGTGTCCATTACTTATCAATGGCACCAAAAACTTATATGCTTCCCAAAAGTGGAAACTGCTAATGGTTCTTTTATGTAGGATTTTTTGAGACTCCACTAATCTCCAAATCCCTTGGATAAATAGACAGCTCCACTCAATAAGCTCATATTAGCGAATTTAGAAGTGGAAAATAAACATTATCGTGCTAGAAAAGAAAAGCATATGAATGAGTTTTCATATAGTTTGCATAAAGCCAGAGTTGGTAGAACAAAACATATAGAACAAGATAACTACGGTATTTATCTTATTTCATTCCTTTATTCACCTTCATAATGACAAACCTCTATCAACAATTGCCAAAACTCTTACAGTTCCAGTGAAATACTATAGTTGATTCATTTATTTTATAAATACAAATATTCCATTGAGGAATTAGTTCCCAATTTCTATTTTTATTGTTTTTTCATGTTTCTAAAATTTTGCCAAAAATGAAAAATGGAAAAAGAATTTCAATTTACGAGGCAACTAATCAAACTGTTTCTCTGGTCATAACTTTCACCATCATTAATCAATAAGCAATTTAATAAGATTAAAAGGATTAAACCACCTAATAAATATAATGAAACACATAATAGATTACACAAATATGTGGCGTCTAGATATCCATTGTCTCACAAGTGATATAATGTGTAAGGGATTGTGATCCTACCAAGTGTATATACGTTGTTAATCATTATGTCAACTATTGTGATTTGTGCAATTGTAATTCAAAATAGACAATTGCTTTAAAGATAGCTTTTTCACTTAAATGAAAATTATGTTATGAAAAATACGGCAATGAGGAAATTACACAAAAGGGATATTTTCAATAGAAAACTTATTTTGCATTTGAAAATTCGAGAGAGACACCTTACCTAAGAAGCACAGGATAGAGATTAGAGAGGTAGAAAGATGACACAAAATAAAAATTACTTTACAAAGATGGCATTATCTGTTTATTTACCTCAAAAGTAGATTAATTTCTTGACTTGAGAGGCTCTTTGCTATATATAGAGTCTCCATAAAGATTCTCAAGATCATATCTATCTATTGCGTCCAACGACAAGATTCATTAGTCAATCACATGCAAATATATATGATAACAAGAATGATTTATATTGTCTTTTCTACCCTCCCTCCCCAATATATGAAACCATCTCAGTACTAATATATCTATCATCTCATTGCTAAAAGTTCTAAGGTCAAGTGATTTAATTATCTAAAGAAACAAAAAGTAGTTTTCCTAGTCTAATGTTATTATCCTAACACATAAGATGCAAATTTTATATAAAGATATTAGACATTACCGAGGAGGAAACTGAACCGTGGTTGTTTGCAAATACTCGTAGTGATGAAGCGACCAACGCCTTTCGCTTATTCGTCGTTACTTGTGAATTTTGAATGTGCTCCAAGATGAACTCTATTGTACATGACAAGCGATATAGCAATTATACTACTCTCAGCTCTTGAATTTACCTAGTTAAAATAATTGCATCATGCCTTCTGGTTTTTGTAGTACAATAGACAAATAAAGCTTCAATTTTCTCTCTCACAACCCACTTCAGTCTTCCTTACCCAAACCATTATATCAACCAAGTTAGTGCCATTTTCTTATCATCAATGTATCATTATAAAAATGATAGTTGTCAACCCAAATAAATCCACCAATAATCCTCAAAATCCCGTTGATATCAATCATCAGAAACTCCAATTTCTCTACCATGCCCCCAACATCCAATTGGGTCTTCAAATGTGAAACAAACTAAACAAGCTATATAATTCAGGAGTGCGTGTAAGAAGTTCATAAGAAAGCAACGAATGCATATAAAGTTTTCATTGGTTAAGCTGTTGAAATAAGAAAATCTGTCACATTCATATCTCAAGCAACTACAAATATTAATAAGTTGTTCGACCTCATAAAACCCCTTTACCGCCTTTTAGCATCCTAAATAATCTCCAATAGTGATTATAGACACGGTAAAAGAGAAGTTCCATAGCAATATATATCCTTATGAAAATTAATAATGACCCATGCTTCATTTGCTCATCAAACAAATAAGCTAAATGTAGAGTAGGAAATAATGACACTAGCTAATTCCATATTAATTATCGCAAAAAAAAAAAAAATAAATAATAATAAATAAATAAAGGAAGGAAGGAAGAATGGGAAGTTATAAATGATACATAGAAATTTGTGAATTAGTGAAATAGGAGGGAAAATGAAAAGAAAGATATCGAACTTCTACTATCAAGCGGAATCTTTTGGGCATGATTCTACCATGTATCAAATTCTTGTTGCATCTCTGCCATTAAATTTGATTGTAAATGCATCCAGATGATCTAATCAACAATATGCTGACTTTTATATTGCCAAGTTGAGGAAACTTGATATTAGTCGCAACTTGTTCATTTCCAGTGTTCCGCCTGGAATTTCAAGGCTCAATATCTCAAATTCTTTACCTTCTTAAATGCCTACAGGCTACATAAACAACTTCTCTAACTTTCATGATTACCAGGCACTGTGGCTTATAATCACTAAGAAAAAAAACCTTTCAACACATCATACATTCAACGACATATATTTGAAACTTCAAACTTGCTACTAAAGCTAACTTGATAATCCATCATTTAGCAGACATTTTTATACTCGCCAATGGGGTAGATGCTGCTTCTGAAAGGCATACGTTAAAATAGCCCCAGACTTCCCATCCAAAGAACAGGAGAACTGCTAAAAAGCAAACATTTTTTGAAAAATTAAAACAAGAACAAGGAAACACTGTACGTTTTCCAATTTAGAGATTTTCACAAACCAAATACTCGAATCGAAGCCTTAAATACACTGGCAAAAGAAATCTTATTGAAACTTAGAGACATAAAACAAAACTTACACGAACAACAGAGATCGGAAGATCGTAAGCGGCAACGAGATTACGAGTTGCCCACGTAGGGAAAACTTCAGAATTTGTTGCAGAGAGATTCAAGGATCTGGAAGATACAGGAATGAAGAATGCTATCGTTCCATGGACGCAGATTGGGCCCAAAGCGGCGTCGTTTTGGGCGACGAAATTTGACCAAATAATTTGATTTTGACCCATTATCGTTTATAATTTTTGGGGGGCCGGGGAGGGGGGTTGATGGCAGACCTAGTCTTCCGATTTCTTACACAAAATTTGCAGTTTCAATGCTTCCGAAAAAAATAAAATAAATGGCAGATTCTCTCTCTCTCTCTCTCTCTCTCTCTCTCACGCATCTAGTACATTTTCTTTCCAGCTTTGACTCTTCAGTAACCAAGGGGGAATTAGAAATCAAATGTGAATACTAGAAAAAAACAAAAAAAAAAAAAAAAGAAAAAGAAAAGGGAAAGGGAAAGATCTGCCATAGCCGCCAGCAACAGCGGAAGAGGAAGAACCGAAGAAGAAAGTATGGGTCTGTTTGACATTGATTATAAACTAAATAGTTTATAATACATTTTGAATTTTAAATTTTAAAGACATGTAACTTAATTTGATTGGTTAAATTTTGAAAAGTTGTTATTCGACGTGTTTGAAGGATGAAGTGTCAATGAGAGAGTTTGACAAGTGTCTCAAGAATTTAAAATTCAAAATGTGTTATAAACCATTTAGTTTATAATCAATGCCAAACAGATTCTAAGTAGCCAAAGCCAAAGGTTTCAATTTTAAATACGATTCTAAAATTGTAAATTGGGTATCTAATGATGTGAGCGTGAAACAATTTCTAAATGAAAGACCAACTCTGAACACGTTTTTACCAAAAAAAAAAAATGTTTTGAACGGTTTTAACCAAACCGGTTTCGGTTCGGTTTGATTTTAAGCGGGTTTGGTTGTTTTGGCTAGCCAAACCCGCGGCTGAACCGGACCGACCAGTCTACTTAAGAAACCAAACCAAACAGGCTCAAACCGGTCTAGTTCAAGTCAGTTTTTCAATTGCGATGTCCACCTCTATTTATTATTATAGTTGTCTGCCACTTTATACTGGGCAGAAGAGCATCAATTTTTCTATGAAAAGCCATGTGATCAATTTTATGGAGAACACTTTATTAAAAGGACAACTTGACCAAGAGCCAGAAAAATATGTTTACAGCGGCAAAATTTTCGTGACAAAAGAAATAAACACAATAGAAGACAAATAGTGAAAATTTCATTATTATAATTGTTCTCCACAAGTTTTCATACTTTGATAACGTCGGATGATGGAAAGCTTGTTCTCAGGAGCGTTATGAAAAATAAAAAATTTAACAAGTCAATACCAACCACATACTATTCACAAAAAACAAATTTTCACACTTTTCAATAATCTTTATTTAAATTCTCAATGTTCCTACAAGTTTAACTTCCCTTTACAAAAAACTCCCAAGAACAAGCTTTGAATTATTTTCAATTTCATCAAATACATCTTTCAATGTAAGCAATCAAATTATCATTTAACCATTGTCCATTGATTTTCAATTCTATACCGCAATCGACTCTTGACAAAATTTATTGCAGAAAATACTTTCTCCACTATAGCAGAAGAATTAAAGCCGATGTCACAACTCACAAGCCCACAAAACAATAGATGTACTTGAATTTTTTTTTAATTTTTGGTCAAAACCAACTTCTTCACAAGATTACTTATAATAAAAAAGTTATATACAAATCAAACTAATTATAATAACAAACATTAACAAAGAAACTAACTAATTAATAATATAAGCAATCTTAAACAACTTATTTTCAGTAAACAATTTAACAGTAGAATTCTAATAACATTTAAGTGCATTACATTGAAAAATTCATAAAAATTCACAAATCACAATAACATGTTAACTATTAAACATTATATATTATTTATAATTCAAATTATATACGATTAAGAATTTAAGAAATAAGAAGTGATTAAAATGTTTATACCTCAAATTGTAAAAAAGATTGTGATTATTTGGTGGATGACCAGAATCGCAACGAAGAAATTTACAAATTATTTAAGAAATATGGAAAACCCAATATGTTGAACATGAGCGTAAGAGTCAAGCTGTAATAAAATATAGGTATCCAATTTTTTATGTCATAGTCAACTAATAGCACGGTGGAATATGAATTGTAAATTGAATTAATATAATGATATTATTAAGTTATGGTTTGAGATTGCATGCACCGAATGAATAAAAGCCCAAAACCCATTTTGCCTTTTCCATTTCCTTGCCTTGTATTGTAATTGAAGAAGTTGTCCTTTTCTTTCTTTTTCTTTTTTTAATAATAATAACTAATGGAGTTTTTCAAAATCACTGGAGGGGCAATTGCCCCCCTTTGCCCATAAGTCCCTCCGCTCCTGGACTTGAATATAAATTTTTCCATTAACCGCAATAAAGTATAATAATAATAACAATTAATATTAACACATATCCCATAAAATATCTACCAGTTTCAATATGTATATATCATTATTATTGAATATATAAAATGGTCAATAGAGGAAAATCTTTTGATTTTCTATTGTGTCTTTACATATTTTTCTCTAATACCCTATTAATTAAAAATATAGAGAGACTATTCGTTTTCCAACTAACAAGTGTTATGGAGGAAAAAAAAATTCAACTATATAACATCGTAACTAAATAAGAATATAGGTGACATTCCTCTTATATCTAAAGTCTCAACTTGATGTTTAAAAAAGTGTAAAGTTCAAACGTTAAATATTAATGATTAAAAACTAATTTGCCCTTGCCTATTATTAAATGGGTTAATTTCACAAATCGTCACCACCCCTTGAGTTAAGCATCGATTTCGTCCCAAATCTCTATCTTCACACTCTACAGCCCTCAACCTTTAATAAATATACGCAAATCATCTTTTTGTAACTATTCCATAAAATTTTCAACAAAATAACAATTATACCCCTTAAACTTTTTAATTTTTTAAAAAAATTTAAAGATAATAAAAAAATAAAAAAACCTAACCCACGCCATCCCTACCCCATACCCTACCCCACTCGACGTCCCCCTCGCCCTCCCCACCCGGCCAGAATTCCTTTATACCATTTCTGGCAAAAAAATTGGGGTTAGAGGGGGTTCTCCCCCCATTTGTGAGCAAAATTACTGCAAAAATTAGCAGCAGAATCGCTGCGATTTTCAGCAGCAAAATTGGGGAATTCACCCATTCCCTTTTGGCCAGTGGAATGGCACCGTTCTGAAGGGCGGAAATGGTAGCAAAATCACTGCCATTTCCGGTAACACAAATGGGGTGAATCCCCCAAATTTATTGCCATTTTCGGCAGTAAAATGGAGGGATTCATTCTCCTCCTTTTTGGCTGACGGAATGGTATCGTTATGGAGGCCGGAAATGGCAGCAGCACAAATGGGGGATTTGCCCCCTCTTTTTTAGCTGGCAGAATGGCTCTGTTTTGGCGGCTGGCCGTTGGAATTCCTGTCAGAGGGGGGTCATGGGGTGGGGTGGGTTGGGGTGGGGGTAGGGATGGGGTAGGTTGGGTTTTTTTTATTTTTTTAAAATTTTTTTAAAAAAATTAAAAAGTTTAAAGGGTATAATTGTTATTTTATTGAAAATTTTATTTAATAGTGACAAAAAGAACGATTTACGTGCATTTAATTTATTAAAGGTTGGGTGGAGTGTGAAAAAATATTAAGGATGAAATCGATTCTTAACTCAAAGAATGAGAACGATTTGTAGAATTAAGCGTTATTAAATTTAATATATACTTTTTAATTTCAACAAATGAAGAGTCACGAAACTCCACATGTGTGCGCGCACACAAATATAACCTTTTAATTACTTTAATTTATTTATAATACAATAATAAATATAAACACATATTAACTTGACTAAGAGTTTGTTTGAAACTCTTTATTTTTGTAATTTATAAAAGGAATTTATAAGGAGTGGAAATGAGTAGTGGACATTTAACGGAAGATTGAAATGTGCGGTAATTATTGAGTAGTTATCAAATCATCAGTCAAATTATAGTCGGTGAATTTATAAAGAAAAAAATTAAAGAGGTTCAAACAACACCTTAATTTCTTAAGGGTAGTCTAAGACTCACGTCGTCTAATGATATCTGTGTGTGTTTTCGCACCTTATATCAGGGTTTGATTTCTCCCTTTTTATAATTTCGTTGTAATTGTTGTTGTTGTAATAGTAATAATAATAATAATAATAATAATAATAATAATAATAATTCTTAAGGGGTAAATTTCCCATGTCGTCCTCACCTTTACATTTTATATTAGTTGGGTCCTTAATTTTCTTTTCAATGCATTTGGCCCCCAATTTTGATAAGTTAGCACATAAAGTCTCTTTTGACAAATTCTATCAATACTTTTGTTAAGTTCCAGTAAAATTACTTTTATGTTTCTATTTCTTAAATTAAAAAACAAAAAATAAAAACTAAAAAGAATAACACCACACCCACCCTCACATCAATATTCATGGCAGCCACGAATTAAAAAGAAACACACCCCACCCACCCCACACTAATTGACCACTTGAGTGCTACCATTTTTGACTGTCATGAATATTGATGTGGGCGGCTTGTTTTCTTTTTAGTTTCTATATTGTTTTATATATTGTTTACTAGAAACTTAATAGAATTATTATTGATGAAATCCGTAAACCGGGAGTTTACATGCTAATTTATCGAAAGTTAGGGGCCAGAGGATATAAAATGTAAAGGTTGTGGACTACATATGAAATTTGAAAAGGAGAAAAACGAACCGAATAATTATTTTCGTGAACTTTCTTCCTCCTAGTCCATCAACGGTCCGGATCTGAAGTAACTGATCAAAGCCACGCGGCCTCGTCCAGTTCAACCAGTAAACTGCGCACTGGGCGCACGTTAGCATCAATCACTTTCACTCATCCCACAAAACCAGTAGCAAACCTTCCAAAATTCCATTTTCTCCAGATCTGTTATTATTATTTTTTCTCGTTAATGGAATCGAGAGATGGAATGGGGGAGATAGACCGCCTGGAGCGGGGCTTGCTGCTGGACGGCGACGGTTCAGTCAGTGGCTCTGAACCGGCGGACAATCAGAACGAAGAAGGAGGAGCAGAAGAAGATGAAGAGGCGCTCTACACGGCGTCGTTTATGGAGGCAGAAGAGAATTTCGTGAAATACCAAACAGCTCAGTGGGTTTTGTACTCGTTGCTTTTGATACTGGCCTGGGGCATCGGTTTGTTTATGTTGCTTTACTTGCCGATCCGGAGGTACATTTTGCGGAAAGATATCAGGTCCCGCAGACTCTTTGTCACTCCCGATGCCATTGTCTACAAGGTAATATCTTTTTATCTTTGTTAGATAAAATCTTCTTCTGTTACAGAGTTTTCCTTCCTTTATGTATTATTTTGCTAATAATTTCTTATGTTGGAGCTTCGCTTGCTATATTTATGCTGCTAGCACTTTTTAGTTTGGATTCTTTTAACTATTAGAACCATTATAATTATTTGTTCCCTCTTTAATGCAGGTTAACATTTCGATATTGTCATTAACTTTACAAACAAATGTTATCGTCTGTTACTATATCACTTAGCATATTAAATGTAAACGGGCTCTCTGGATTTTTTGCCAGACACCAGTGAGCTTTTCACGATAGTATAAGCATGTCCCCATAATCGTGTGCGTGAGTGACTAATGTTTTCAATGGAAGGGATGATATCTTGTCGATGGAAAATTTTCAAAGACTTCCGGAAGTTTTGTTAAAAAACTTCTCATCCATTTGGCGTGCATAAATTTTATGCAAGCCACGTGTATTTCAAATTCACATGGCATGTATCTATGTACGTCACATTGGTGCAAAGTTTTTTAACAAAACGTCCAATAAGTTTTTGAAAGGGACTCTCTTGTTAAGTGCATTGGATAATGAGGGAAAAAAATGAAAAAGAAAAAGGAGAAAACTACTAAAGTTCAATGCCAACTAGGTGGGAAACATTTGAGGAAGTTTAGGATCAGCTAGGAAAACTTTTATATGTCAATGAAAACTTGGAAAACATTTGGGCAATTTCAGTGGCAACTAGAATGTAAACTATTTTGCTGTATAAAGTTTGTTCGCGCAACGCAAATGATAAGTTGCCCAAAATCCAGATTGGGATTCAGGAATTATTGTCTGATCGAGTATTTAGATAATCATTATTAACTTAAATTATTGAAGTGAAATGTTATTAATGGGATTAAAGAATAAAAATCGGTTGCTACAAAGGGCCAATTTTTGTGGTGCTAAGTTTTTATTCTCCAAATAGAATAAATGAAGTGAAAGGAAAAGTTGAAGATAAGAAGTGGGCTGTCTCCATATCTTGCACGACGCTCTTCCGATCTTGATTGTTCTTAACTTGGTGTTTAATTTTGCTGTCCACTTGGTTAATGTTGTGTTCAGGTGAAAAGACCGGTGCCATTTCCCTTTTTGGGTGTGCTGAAGAAAGAGAAGTATGTTCTTCTGCCTTCTGTTGCTGACATCGTAATAGAGCAAGGTAAAACTGGCCACTGTGATCTATTCTTTTATGGCATTTATAATTTTTCCCCCCTGGTAAGAGTCACCTTCAGTTCATGGCTTTTGACTTCCAAGTTGATCTTACCAAGGCAAGCATATAATTGTTTGTGTGAATTAGAAGTAAACATCCCTCATCATAGTCTATGGCATGCAGTTAGAGATTGGTTTGCCAAGCATTATAGAAAAGAGATGGTGATCGTCTCTAGTAACTCGTTCCTTTTCTTTCTGTGTCATGTATAACTCCTTTCTAACTTTTCCTGATGCCCTTATTGTAATTCATGACACATATTCTTTTAAGGGCAGATACCAGACTTTGGAATCATTTTGAAATACTCCTAAGGCTCTTGACCACTCCATCTTTTAGAATTTATTAAATTGATATATTGTCAGGATATTTACAGTCCAGATTTGGTGTATACTCAATAAGAATCGAGAACATTGGTCTTAGAAGGCCTACAAGTGATGATGTTCAAATCAATGGAGTTGCTAACCCTCGTGCTTTTCGAAAGGTATCTTCGTTCTCCACCACTTGTCATCCCGGGTCTTCTTTTCCATAAATAAATATATGTTCACACCCTTTCATTGATATCCTCTTTAGGCTGTTCTTATGCGCCTATCTAGCATGAGAGAGGAGGCTTTACCTAGACAAGTTTCTGCCGTCGAAGATATTCCAACTTTGAGGATGGGTCATTCACCAGCTTCTTTGGTATTCCAAAATACTGCTGAATATCCCCACCCTCAACCCAACACACATATAAAAAGAAAGGAAAAAAGAAAGAAAGAGATCTTTTATATTAAATATTATTTCTTGTAACTAACTTCGACATTTATTCTTTCAAATTATTATTGCTTGGCAGATGATGAGTATTTTGCTGATTCTATTCTGTGTTTTTATTCTGGTTTTCAGATGTCCCCTTCAAAAGCTCCAAATGATTCAATTACTCATCCCAGTGAGATGGCAATTTTGCAAAAACTGGAGGAGGTTGGAAGCTCAGTGAAGGTTAGAAGAACTGATTGAGTCACCTTTATCGGATGTGTCTTATCTGTTTTGTTGTAGAACTTATGTAGAAATTCTTGCAGAGAGTTCAATCTTTGATTGAAGAGCAGAACCCTCAAGCATCAGAACCGGTGGATTGAGGTAAAATTTAGCTGCAAAATAGTTGCTCAATTGCTCTGCCTATTTGTCCCTTCACGTAATGTATTTCTATTTCTGCAGATCAACAATCCAAGCTGATTAGTTTTGCAGGGATAAAATGTAACATTGAAATTTGAGACGCTCCAATTAGACATTAGTGGAAGGTCTTTGTCTCCTTCATTCATATTTATTTCTCTGGGTGCTGGAAGCTAATGGAAAATGGCCTGAGAGCGATCTGTTATCAGAAGATGCTCTAGTTTAACTTGCGTAACAGACCCAAGTAATATGATATTCCACTGTTTTCCAGAGTCTTGAAAGCATGTGTTGGCATCACCTCTTTTTGATTGTTGAATAAATAGAGAGGCCGATGAATGGTTAGTTAATATACAGTCATGCTTTCATACCGTGCAAAGGTGAAGGTAATTGACCAATCTTTTTATATGTTGGGTCTCATCCGCACAAGACTCAGCAATCTTGTAGGTTATTTGGTTACTTGATGTAAAGATTTTATCGAAGAAACACTTTCTTTGTATAATTTGCAGAAGAGAACGTTGATTTTGTTGTAGTACATTATTATTATTATTATTATTTGTTTAGGCAGTGTAGTATATTAATTAGTAATGTAGAAGCTTACTTTTTAGAACATGATTTTGTTTTGACAGTGTCACACCCGACCAGCTAAGATGGTAATGAATTCTGTCAAGGAGAGGTGTTTTTCTTTCATGCATCTTCCAAAGTGTGGTAGTAAGCATAATTGCTAGGATTGCGGAAATTGCATGATTTCGTTTTGGGTGATGCTTTATGCAAAAGAATTTTTCATTTTGTTCTTCCACTTTGCTTGCCTTCTGGCCGTTCCTGTTATAGCACTCACTACTACCAGAGTTCATAAATTTTTGTACTGAATATTTAGTACTTGAGCAGTCAATTCTTATAGATTAGGCTTGATGTTTCTTGTTCCATTTTAAAGACCCAATTTTCTTAATTTTGTTCTTATTATTCTGAGTTATGACCTACCACCGTTTGATGGTACATATTCCCTTAAGACTTGGATTTGATATTCAAGTGAAAATCCTGGTTGTAGTTCTTAAATCTAACCTGAGAAGGACTCTGAATGTTCAGGAACCCTGCAATGTGGATATGAGATTCGACCCTTTGTGAATTATAAGTCTAGCCAAATGGAACCCGTGAAGCTTCAAGGGATTGCTACCAGTGGTTGGTATGGGAGGAGAGATGTGCCTTCCACATTTTGGAAGACATCTCTTAACTACTGATGCTCTCCCTATGGCACCGGTCATGATGTGGTCATATGGATGCAATCCGACAAGCTGGATTTTTGAAACTTCAATGTCCATAAGCTCAGCTGAATTTGCAGAGCGGAAGCTGAAGCTAGTAAAGTGTAGACGTGCTTCATATTGCATAAATATTGAAATTTGTTTTCAGAGACTGGAATAATCGCTTGTGTTTTCTGATCTTCCCAGCAAGCATAACATGCTCAAAGTTGCTTGTAAAAAACCTTACGAAGTTAACAAGCAAGCAATAGCATCTTTAAGAGGTGAAAAAAGCATCATTAGTTAACAGCTAACATTGGATCACTATCATCTCGATACAAGCGTCTTCAGTACCTCATGTAAACTTAGCGGTAGGACAGGGTAAGAACCTGTAATATCTTGGGAAGCCAGGTAGCTTGGTTTAGAAGCGAATAGGAGGGGATGCACCAAAACGAACCAGCTAAACAACACTTTGATCTCACTAGTACCGGTCGTATGTTTAAGACGACACCTTGCTTGACATTGTCTCATAATTGACATATGGTAAAATAAACGGGAGAGCAAAGCTTTCATAGGTTAACTGTATTACAAATAGAATAATTTATGATCTCTTTGCTTCTATATTTCACTGTTCAATATGAAAAAAATGGAACCTTTCAAGCCACTACATTCACTTTACCACAACAAAATTTCATACTTGCAAACCAACCCCCCGGGAGGTTGTCGTCTTGCAGCAATACACACTACATGGAAACCGTAGCCTCATCTTGCCCAAAACACCCCCCCTTCTTTCATGCCAGATTCTCCTATTGCTACAAAGCAGTCAACAAATAGGATGGTCACGGCCCTCACGGGCTAGATACAAGTTTCAGGGACTCCATGTTGATATAACTTAGGAAACTTGAAAGAACCCCAATTGCTTTACAACAGTTAATACTGAGCTTACTGCCTCTTTTTCAAGTTTTCTGTTTGTTCCCTTTCTTTGTGCCCTTCTTTAACTTGGCTCCCTTTACCGCAAGTGCATTTGAGACACTTCTGCCTTCTAGCTTCTTTGTTAGCTTTACAACACTTGCCATGCCTTTCCTAGCAGCTGCACGGTGCTCTGGCCTGCGACTCATCATTTTTCGGTCAAGTGGCCAATACGCATAAGGTTCAAGCTTATCCTTCCTTTTTACATCACCCCATGCCTTCTTGCTTGCATACTCACTGCCTGTATACGCCCATCCAGATTCCGTCGTCTTCCTGCGCTTTTGTGCTTTTCGTGAATTTGCAGACAAGTGGCTTCTTACTTCGTCTGCCTCATCATCAGAAGCTATCTCTTGCTTGTGAGACTTGCTCCCCTTCTTTCCCCAACCTTCCTCACGAATAATTACCCGCCCTTCAGCATCGACCTCTGGCTCATCATCGGAATCAGACTTCTTTTTTATTAGCTCAGATGATCGCAAAGCAAACTTTGTCTTCTTCTGATCAAGCAAGTCAAGTGGCTCATCATACATTTGATCAAATAAGTCTTCTTGCAAGCTCTTTGCTACATTACGTGTTCTCTTGGATCTGATAACATGTGAAATGTCACTAGTTCAATAAGATATGACAAAGAATCCCTAAATATATAATAAAGACATGATTTATTCAGTACTAAGCATGCTTAAAGCTAATAAAATAAAAATTAAGCATAAACAGACCGTAGAGTAGGTGCTTTAGATTCAAACTTCCAGGAACCCTTCCTTTTCTGACCAGAGAGACTCTCTGCATCCATGTAGTCAGCATCAACGTTTTCTGTTTCCTCGCCGCCAAAATCAGAAAATATATTTGTATCATTCCATCTGCTTATCCTGTACAACAAAGTTAAAGAATTACTGAAGGACACTTATAATCAACCTCAAATTTGCAACTGATAATTGTCATGAAGAATACGACAACTAAGTTATCTTTAAGGCAAATCCTGAAAAAGCTCACTAAAAACGCATCCTTTAACATTGGCATGGACCAGAGAGTGGTAATCATTCTCCTAACTTAAAGATGCAATTGCAAGGAAGTATCAATGTGGTTAAACCTTCAACCCTAACTTACATAGTATTCTAAATGATTGTAAAACCAAAGTGACAATTAGAGGTGACGAAAAAGAGGTGCTCAAAAAGACTGCGGCTTGTCTCAGTTGGGTTGGAGTCACCAACCAATTCAACCAGGTTTAACCCAACCAGAAAACAAATCCAATTTGATTACAAACTTCTTCCACACGCTATCTCCCTCTCCAAACACATTTCTCCTCCAATTTAGTTATTTGACACCCACTTCTACAACTTTTCCCGTGTAAAATAGGTTTCTCTTACACTCTTCTGTATAATTTTCCAAGCCCCCCACAAACCAGTTATGGGAGAGGTAGGTTTCAGGCTCAGATTGGGTTGATCAACTAAAAGATTAAAATGATCCCATTGGTTTCAGCTGACCAGAAACCAGACATACCTGGCTTGTCCCCCACCCCTAAAGCTAAAAATGTGTGAGAGGAAGTATACTAGCTCCGTAGCTCCGAAGATAAGCAATTATTGAGTTGTGCTATTTGAACAAAAGGAGATACAAAAATAAAATTGATAGACGGCAGGACCATGTTTTTCAACACATCACATCACCTCTTCATCAATGGTAATCACATGGCCCACATTTTCATCTTGTTAAACTTTTTTGTCTACTTATTTGTCCAAATAGAATTATCCTTTATTAATTTCTCTTTTAAGCATATTGTATTCCTTAGCGAATATGTTTGAAAATCCATCCAGCTAATAAGTCCAAAAGCATATCGTAAAACATCAAAAGTTAGGCAGGTTAAGAAGTTTAAATAGCTAGACATATAAATAAACAAAGAAAAACATACATTAACATACCACAAGTTAACAAAAATATGATAATTTTATAAAGAACTTGCTAGCTTAGTTGCATTTAATTTTAATACGCTATCAATAGAAAATAAGAAACAATACGATGCTCTTCCGATCTGTAAAACATATGGCACTTGGCGTGTCAATTGAAATAAAAATAAAATTATTGGAGAAGAAAATTGGAATATAATTTTTAACCTAATTTATGGAACTACTACCTTCAAATTTATTAAATTCTTTGACTTCAAAAACCGATTTCATAACTTAAGCAAACACATAATTGCATTCCTTGAAAGAATAACTAATTTATTGTCCATGGAGGTCTACTCCTTTCGTAAATGTAAAAGCCAAACCCACATAACTATTTGAAAGTGAAAATACCAAGCAAAAACACAGTAAGAGTCGGCCAAAATAGGAGAGATGAATACACCACTGAGCCTTTTATTGCTTCAAAGTTTAGGTCATAAAAATATTATCTATCTTTTGCAGAAAAGGCTAACCAGCAAAGCATAATCGGGGCTCAAGCTGTGCAGAGCTAGTCATATTATTTCTGCTTTTCTAGTGTACACGTTTTAAGCACTTCATAGGGTTTTGAACCAGTGGACAGTTACTCCAAGAGGACCAGCTCATCAGGTACAGTTTTTGTAACATGGCTGTCAAATAAAATAAATGGCAACATAAGAATTGAAGTGTGCATCAACAAACATGATGGACGAAATTGTGGGTACTGTTCTAGGCTGCAAATGAGAGTACGTCCCATGTTAAGAATACTATCTACTGTCCGCGTAGCAAATTGGCAATCAGCAAGCAGCAAATTAAGTTTCTTGGATTGGTGGCAAAAATAAAAGGCCAAACACCAGGAAAGATCATTTCTTGAGAAATGATACTTGTCAGAATAGATAAATTAGAGGACAAATCCCATTATCACGTACTCCTATATTCACTCTCAACTTCAGCTCATCAAAGGAAGACAGTTATCATAGATAAAATAGAGAAATTAGACATTGTAGGTGCCAATAAACAGGTGAACTACTCTCGCGTTACTTTGCCAAACATGATACTTAGATTCACTCCATTAACAAATAAAATTTAGCCTCAAAATTAAATTTTCAATCACAGCGAAATCTTACATGTGGCTGCATGTCTTACAGACGAAATTTAAATGTATTCATGAGCATGAATTTGTTTTTTTTTTTTTTTTTTTTGGGGATGGGGGGAGGGTTGGGTGGGGAAGGGGTGGATATAAAACCTGGACGTTGTTGCTTTTGATAGAACCGATCTGGAATCTACAGTTTTAGCAACTTGCTTCCTTTCACTCCGCTCCTTCAGCTGAATTTAACAGATGTCCCAAGACATTGTAATTTTTTAACACAAAATTTTAATTAATTAAAAAAAAAAAAAAGAGGGAGAAATATCAAATATCTCCATGAGACAGCAAACCTTTCTTATGTTGGTTAGAAGTTTTGTATGCTCTTCAGGCATGACTTCCTTGACAGCGTCCAGACCACATTTTCTCACAAGCATCTCAAGTAGCTGTTTAACCTGTAGCAATACATCAGAGAAATAAGATCACAAGAAACTTAAGAATTGGCTGAACCGCTGACAGAGACATCCTCAAACTTGCAGATAGCAAAAACCTGTATCTTGCAAACTTGCAGAAAGCAAAAACCTATATCTTGCAATAGTCAAGATGAAAACGTCAAGGATGTAAATCACAAGCAATGACAAAATAAACAAGTTACCTTTGCTTTGAAATGGTTTTTAGTGCCATCTTGCCAATTCAGCAAGCCCGCCACCAAACTCCGCAAGTGATTTTGCAAGCCCTCAGCTTGTGATCTGGCCACCAATACCTTCAGCAAACCTAAACTAGCCTGCAATAACATTCAAATTATCAAAAAATGCAAAGGCTGATATGCCAATATGGAAAGGAACCCATTGATTCTAAAACGATGGGCTTGCGAAAGCTGAGATGAGCAAGATGAACCTTGATAATTTCTCTGTTTTTTCTTTGCAAGAGGAGAAATGTCGACGGAAGGACATTGTAAACATCTGACACAAGATCAGAAAACTCATAAGCCAATCGTGCCAATGCCTTTGTCGAGGCACTAATCATATGGGAGGCCCCGCCAGCAAGGCCTCCTGCAACCTGTAAATACAAATACAAGAAGAAAGTTAAATCATATGCAGCAAAATTATCTCGCAACTGCTTCACAGATCGCATACCATGTTAAAAAGCAGGTGCAGATTTTCTCTCTTCCCCCCTTTCTCTTCATCTCCGAAGGCATGTCCAATCTCAACAAGAATATCATATGCTCTATTCCGTGTTTTCTTGTTTGCCTTGCAAGCAAACCAATGCAAAGAAGTCAACACGTCTGAACCATAAATTTCTATGTAACCAAAAAGCCAGATAAATTCATAAAACTTTGTACGAATTTGACGCTTCAGTTTTGTTCTTATATGATTTTCCTAAAAGAAGCTTCAATAGATTTCTTTACTAATTAAAGCGTGGACTTAATACAGTCAATATTTTTACAAACATTACCAACCAGTAAGCCAATCATGCATTAAAAGGTGATTTGGGATTTATAGCCAGCATAAAGTGGTTCATTAATGTCTTTTGAGGGGGAAAAAGGAAAGAATTTAGAGACGGCAAAATGTGCCAGCTCAGCTCCTCATTAAACCGCCCCGGGGCTCTTTTTTCATCTATTTTATATCTTCAAATTTTTAAGTCGTACATCCAAAAATAAATAAGTGGGTGAAATGGGTATACTTCAATTCTTGCCTCCACCACCCCGCCTCCTCGAAATTCTTTATCAAGGCTCATATTCAGAGACAGGAAACAGATGCTCACTTATGTGATAAAAACAACTAATCCCTAACAAGTCTATTTAAGAATAGCTGAGTTTCATATATGTTCCACCTCTTTCAGGGCAAGTATAATTTCAGTAAGGAAACAAGCAGCAATGTCACGCCTTCTCTGCTCAGATCCATCCTGTAGGCATAAACATATACCGCTATATTAGAAAGTACAAGCTACAGCATATGCAAATGGAAATGCAATAATTTAAAAAGCTCCTTCACTTACTATAGCATAACTTCCCTGATTACCTGAGAAACATGAATAATCAAGAAATACAAACAATCAAGACGGTGACGTTTGGCTGAAAAATGACACAACGGCAGCACTTCTATCATCAGGCCAAGCATCTCGTCAAGCCTCCGAGAAATGAATTCATCAGAGAGCTGCCCATTGCATTCCGATAGCACATCAGCCAAAATGCAGCATACAACAAAGAAAAGAACGCAAAAACTAATTGTCAATATTGATGATATATAGCAGAATTACTATTAAGTAACGCAAACTTTTCAAAGACTCAGGTGCAATCTGATATTGTAAAAATCATTAACCTATAAAAGATACAGGTTATAAACAAAATCACCTTGCAGGTCATTGAAAGAACTTTGTATGCCTTCTTCTGGACCATTCCCTCAACATCCTGGAATATAACAAGTATTAAACTTTATCAACTTCAACGACTCTACAGCGGATAGACATAATGATGTTCGTTCACATGGATAAGTCGACAAACCTTTAATGCAGGTTGTATGGCAACGAAGAGAAGGTCAATTGCTTTAGCATCCAAACCAGGTAAAAGTGAAACAGCAAGGTCAAATAAGTTTGCTCTGTACAAAAGAGGAAATGCATGATATCAGCTATCCAGCGTACTTCATATGCAGATCCCCAGCCAGTTCCCCCAAGCAACGGATGGGAGATTGTGGAAATGCCTTCAAGCAGCTAACCTATTTAATGACAATGAACCTTCATAGGACAAGTTGTCGACCTCCATTGGCTTAGAATTTCCGGAAATTCTTGGTTTGCCAGCCCCTCGAGTGACCTCTAAAAGCTTCTCCATGGTAGTCCTAAAAAATCTTGTGACCACCTCTTTCTCAGAAATTGAAGCAAGCTCACCCATAGCATCCTACAAGAAGTATCCATGTTGTAATACATAAAAGATAGTTCGAGGAATGTCAAGAAATGTTTCATATTGAGAGAAACAGAAAAATAAATAAATAAATAAATAAATTCTGACTGTTACTATTACCGATGGAGATCTTAAGAAATATATCGTGGAATGTTTCACAACTTTGAACTTCTATAAAGAGCAATTACATCTGGCTTAAATTAGAGACAAGACTAGTTGAATAATACAGATTACTATCCTCCACATTCTCCCCTTTCTTATCTTCCCTCCTCTCTTTCCCTTCTGCAATTCTTCCGCAAGTATTTGTTGTTTGTCATTTATTAGACAGGAACTTCTGAATTATAGACTTCTCCATATGAGGTATCAAGCTGTGAAATGTTTTAACAAGTGGGTGTTGATACTGATTATGATTTTGAATTATAATTGGAAAATTATAAAAAGGTGACAGAAGTGGTAGAGATTCAAGGGGTATTTGAAATGTGTGATTGGAATTGATTAGCCGTTAAATGTAAAATTATGACGACAAAAAGAAAATGAGTATCAACACCCTAAGTCAGGTCATTTTTAACTCCTTGCTTGAGACAATGGTAATGTGTTAGGAGTGCAAATTTGCAACCGTAAGTTTACATCTCTATTAAACAAAGTAAAATTAAATATTACATTTTGTTTATGAAGCAATAATTAGAAAGGATGTAAAATTAAATCAAGCTCATCAATGCTGCATAAAAGAGCAAATTAAAATATTAAGTTCATATTTCATCACACTCCGATTGGCTGCAAGAAGTTGTTCTTTTTTCAACCATTTCATTTGGTCATTTGTCACATTTAAAACCAACACAACTAGATCCTTATAAACCATTACTAGCCATGCCCATTAGGGATTACTCTCCTATAAAAGGATCTACCATTATCCGTTACTCTTAGTAACTGGAGCCTCTTTTAGTTCCAATGGAATGCGTTAATATTGGTCCTACCATTTATGTTTTGGGATAGCCATAGAATGCTAAATCATTCTAATTGGTGTCACTCCCCCTCCTGATGATGATGATGAGTAGGACGACGACAACAGTGCTCTATTTAATCATTGTTATTTTGACCAGAAATAGACCAAATTGATGTTGTATTGCAACCACAAACTCCAGGCAGTCTTGCCCTCACAACAAAATCTCCAGGTAATTTTAACAGCCACTGATTTTAAGTCTAAAATTTCCTCTCAAACAGCTAAGTATCCAACTCAAACATATTTTCCAAAATTAATAAATACCTTGAATAGAAATGAAATTGTAAAATATGCACTTTCAATTTTTATACAAATCCATTTGCACACAGGGCAGCAGATTTGAACTCAATCGAGGAAGCATAAAGGTTATTAGAAGCGGAATCCTTCTCAATTAATTTTAGCATAGATATGGCTGTTACTTTATTTCAGTATTTACCACACATAAGCTTCTAACATGCACAAGACACTTGATAGGCATGTTAGATTTCTTTTTCTCTTTCACAATAGAAATACATTGAGTGGAAAGGAAGTGGTGGAGAACTGTTTAGTACTTGACTGATTCGAAATATAAAAATAGATAACTAACATGGGATTAATTTTAGCATAGAATATAGGTATTAATTTGTCCTAGCGTTTACAACACATAATAAGTCTCTCCTAGATATGTTGATCCCGCATATACTGAACCCTTCACAATTCCGTATTTTCTGGGTAAAATTTGCTGAAGAAGGAAACAAAACAAATTTGATACAAAAATGACAGTAGATATTTCTGAGCAAGAATGTAATATCAAATACACAGGATACCATTTTTGGGTCTAGAAGGACAAAGTGCAGCATATATCGTACATCTATTTCAATGCAAACACATAAAATAAACAAACTTGCTCTGCAGGAGGGAAAAAATTGTTTGTAAAACAAAGTTAAAATAATGAGATTTTCTGGAAAAGATGAACATTTTTAACTTACCTGTAGTAGCCCCCTAGTATCTTTAGAAGCTTTTAAGAAGACCCCAGAAAGAACAGACAACAATTCACGAGCACAGGATCTCAACACCCGCAAGTTTGCATCTGCAACTTGTGAAGTATAGAGAGCGACGGCTTGCTTTTCAGGAATACTTATTTCTACATTTGAGAGATCACCTTTTCCGTCCGGAGCTTTCTTGTTTTGGTGAATAAGAATCTGCAAACTTGTGCATATTATTCCACGAACATCAGGCTCTTCACGGAGAGCTCTACATAGTGCTCTCTGCAGATCCTTAAAACTCTCAGCAGTATCGGCTGGATAATTGCAAAATGATGGTAATAGTGACCACAAAGAATAGACAAGCCCATCGACACTTCTTGCCGAATAAATTCTTCCCTCTTGCTCAAGCTGGCATCAGAATATGATATTTTAGCCACTGCCCAACAAACATATTTATACACATGGTATCAACATGAGAGTAAAGAGATCCATACAGTGGCAGACTTCTGCTTCAGCACACCGCACATTGTTAAAATTGACTTTGTAAAGAAGCTTAGATTCGCACCAACAGTATATTGCTTTACAATTGGAAAAAGCCAGACATTAGCCTCAGACAGATCCTGGGCTTCCAACTTAAGTGGTATAACATTCAAAAAAGTCTCGGGTCCCATAGCACCAAGAGCTGCCCCCATGCACTCATGCAACTGCAATTATGCACATGTAATTATTAATATAATCATAAATTTAAGTAAGCAAATAAATCTTGCATCTAGTAATTAAAAGACAATTCAAAGTGAGTAAATGTTTTATATTCTACAAGATACTAACTCCATCATAACAACAATATTTATCATGAAGAAGATTTCCCCTTCTTGTCCATAGTTTATCAAACAAGAAAATTTCTTTCGAACACAGAATAATCCTGAGCTCTGCTGATGTCAAGGTTAATAAATTGAGAAACATAATTCTCCATATAAGAACATATGAAGACCATTGTTCAATAAAAAGTAAAAGATGGAGCCCTCTATAGCAACTAAAACTTGCTTCTAACTGGAGCTAAAAACCCTTTCCAAAGGTAGGCCATGAACAAGTCAATATAAGTTACCTGCTTCCTGAAAGGGAAGTCTCCATCTGGCAACTTCTGCATGTCTGCCAAAGTCTTAAGTGTTCCTGTTAGAAAGTTCGAGGAATACTTTCCTGCGACCAAGCAGTAGGATATCATCAATTCAAATTAGACAAGGAAAGCCCCGGATAGACTTTACCGGCAGGCATATAAGACAATTAACTTTAACATCACATGAAGTAAATATCTATTGTGGGCAAAGGGGTTCAGCACAGGGCTGGTGTATTCAAAAACCACAATTACTTCCTGTTCACAAATGCGTTGGTTTAAGAAGCATGGGAAACCTCGCTTTATGAAAAGAGATGGCATCAAATAACCAATACAATTACCTAATTTCTCAAACATTGATGAAACAATTTGAAATGAAATATCCCAGATGGAAACATAATGATAATCAAGCAAGCTTTCAACTGTTGCGCACACTTTTTCAATGACAGTTGGACCAGATTTCCTTGAGGTCACATTGGAATTCCTCTTGATCTCTTCAATGCCGTGTTTGATCAGAATCTCATCAATGCATGCATCCAATAAACTCTTAAAAGTCGCCATTGCTACCACAGTAGCCTCCTCATGTTCAGAAATCAAAATATCTGCACCATGGTAATTCATTGGTGACAAATGAACATAATAAATTTTCAGCTCACATCAAATATTATGATTTATACAAGTAAACTGAGTAATATGAAGGTATAATGTCTTTCAGCTTGAGGAAAAGGGAAAAAGAGATTATAGCAGGAAATTGACCTTTAAGTGCATTGAGTACAACAGGGAGCTTGACTACACAAATTTCCTTGTTAACTGAATAAACTCTCCTCATCCCAGTGTCTAGCAAGCGGGCAGTAAATGTCATGCTATCAGCAGATGACTCATTTTCAGTAACCGAAGTAATCAATGAGCATAACAGATCAAGAAGGACTTCAGCAGAAACTTCTCCTATTGAATGGAGACAAAGTGCATGCAGGCAGTCTGTTATACGCCTGGTAACAATTGGTTGCTTGAGTATCAAGAGAGTTTTGAAGTGCTTCATAATGTTTGTAGAAGACTTTGTGGACATATAAGGAAGACAGAATTTGAGAGCCTCCAGAGCATAAAGAACCTCTTGAGCTCCTCTTGGTGCCTCTGAAACCCTTTCCTTTGATCCTTCAGCAAATAGAAAAGCCCTCTCAAAGAGGTTGGTGATGGCTTCACTTGCAGGTGCTAGTAGCGGTGCAAGGACAGGTGATATCTGAAAGTTTGACAGGACTTCACGAAGACAAGATTGTGACTGCCTCCTTACCTGCATTTCATTGTCGAAAGAGTAAGTTATGTAATATCAAAGAATTAGTAGTAGCAGTAGTGGTAGAAAACAAATAACTACATCTCAACTGTACAAGTAGTTTTTTCAGCACATCTACTTCTTCCTATATTTATAGAAATGGGTACACAATTAGCAATTTTTGTTAATAGATATTGGTAATTGGTCCCCAAAGAAAGGAAATCAGAAATAAAACTTCATTTTCAGCTTCCCAAATGCTATTATCATCCTACGCCGAGCAGAAGGTGGAATCACAAAATTGTCATTAGATTTCACATTTTGCACCTTAGCGTTATCTGCCGTAACTCTAGAAAATATAATGTCAATCTTTGAAGAAAAATACTATAGCACAGAACATAAATCCCAACACCATTCACAAGACTAAGAGAAACTTTTGGTCGCTGCTAGGGGGTTGGGGTGAGCAAAGAAACCTATATACGCAATTTAGTAAAAAAATTCTAGCAGTTAATTACGAAGTTTATGAAAATTTAGACGGGAAAGAGCAGCAATATCCAACTGACACTTGGCAAATAGTGAGACCTACATTAAAACAAGAAAGGAATAAAGAGAAGCCAAAAAGTTCAAACGAAAAAACATATTTAGTGCTGACAGCGCAAGCACCTCAAAAGACAGAGCAAATTAAGATGAAAAACCAACAAATTCAGAACGAGAAAAAAATGATAAAAGTTCATATTTTTTTTGGACCTTAGGCCGATCATCAGTAATATACCGAAGAAGAGTACCAAACAACAGCTCTACTTCAGCCCATCCACCCTTTTCTCTCACAATCAACAACCGTGAAACGCACTTTAGAGCCGGTACAATCCCATTAACACCAATAGTACTAAATCGAAGGACCCGAACCAAAAGCTCCGAGAAAAAATCATACTTGTATTTAAGTATGGACGGGTTGAGTTCATCTATGACAAGCGACAGAATGGTAAGCACCGGGTCGAGGCTGACACCGGGCGGCTCTGAGGGGTTAGAAAGTTCATTGAGAGCGGACAACGAGTCCCCAAAATACGCCACGGGTGTGTGGGGTTGGTTTCGGTCCTTAATGTCCTGAGACATGGCGCCGATGACTTTGCAGACGTTGAGGTCGTGTTCATTGCTGGAGTTGCTGAATTTAGATAGAACGGTACTGCAGAACTGATTGACGGAATCTTCCCCCGGTGCCATTTCCACGCCGTCCATGGCTGCTTCCATCCTTTTCTGCGAAATAGGGTTCTATGAGTTCCCAATAGGGTTTATAAGGTGCGGTTAACAGTGTCCTTGACCTAATTGTCGATAAATTGAAGAAGAAAAGTTTTTGGGGATGACCTTAAATTTTAAAAAGCCGGTAATCCCTCTAAACCTTAATATTTTAATATGAAATGTCTATATTACCCATTAAATCTAACAAAAGAAATCTGCTTAACGGTGTGCTATTTTGTTTGTTGTTCCATAATTGCAGCTTATTCCTCTTTGATTTTCCTCCTTTCCATTTTCAGTGTCCTTCTCTTCTTTGTGTCTTCCCACTTCTCTCACATTTGTTCTTCTTATCGTGTTCTATTTAAGAGAGAAAGAAACCAACAAGATATAAGCATTGCGCAAGTGAGTGAATTTTTGTAAAATCCAAGTTTTGTTCGAATACATTTTAGCGTTGCTTTAAAAAGATACTTTCTTTAAAAGAGACATCTTATTTCACAAACAGAAGCCTCTTTTTCTAAGGTAATCAGAACATTCTGTTTAAACGACTATAAACAGATGTGTCTGTTTGCATAACAGATAGCACCTGAACTCAAGGCAAAATAGAAAATGGTTCTTAACACAAATAATCAATTCAAATAAACACTTTCCTCTTTCACAAAAAAAGAAAAAAAGATTACCAATATGATCCTGTATGATAATCACCATAATCATGTGGACTTATCAACGCTCATTGAAGCAAAATATACATTAAAAGTGTATTCTCCTTGTACAATTGAAATATGAAGTATATAAAACAAAACATGAGAAACTATTACCAAATCTAAGGGTCAAAGTCTAACAAAAATAATTGGGCAGCCAACTTTGTCCTCTATGGCATGATGTGTTGGTTCCGCACAAGCTTCAGGTTGAGCCCCGCTGTAAGAAATTCTATATACTTAATCGCAAACACACCACAATCACCACTGCAAATTCAAGTACAAGATGAAATAAATATTACATTGTAAAACGAAGCAAAAAATGTACTCACGAGGTAGATTGCTTCTCCATATCTTGCACCTCGAACAATAGGGAAAACTTCCCCACCAAGAGCTGTGCCTTTTACTGCCATAACTCTAAGAATAACCTTAGAGATACTTTCCAAGGCAGTGTGCAGCTGCTGATCCGTAAGACATGACATGTCTCGGTTGAATACATACACAGTTGACTCTACAAAAGGTACATCAACAACAAGCCAATATTGGTTGTGACACATAGATAAGTACAGATGCTTACAATCTTGCCACATTCGGGTCGATGCTTCTGTTGAAGTCCCATTTACAATATCAGTAAAAACCTTCGGTACAGCGTAATCAGTGTTTGATTCAGGCAACATGGCCACTGCAAACTTAAGCAAACTATGAACAGTCAAGTCTAAGATTCAACCGGCTTGTTGAACGTGGTTGGGCAGTGCAATGCTCTTAGGCGAAACAAGTGCATCGCCAGGTTAACATGTTGTATGGTGAGAAAGATCATCAAGTACAATAACATCATTGCCAGTACACACAAGCATCCAACGAAATGTGGTAACATTCTACTGACGTCTTCGGATATACATGAGATAAATAATCACTTATAACGTTACCTAGCCACCATCTTGAGGGCAAAACGTTTTCAAACCAACTCTTTACATCGTTCAGGGTATAAATGTGCAACTTATGTACAACTCTGAAATGATAGTGCATCTTAATAAGACATAGCAAAAAGGCATGGAATAAACTGAAATAAAACTCAAAATAAATAGCTATGTAGGTCGCTATCAATATTTATCATACAAACGGATGGTTAAAAAATGAACTTTACCTTGGGTCGAGTCCTGCAAACCACTTCCTGAATTGTAGGTCCAAGGAGGTCTCAACAATTGAGAAGGGATCAAATTTTGCGCCGTCCACAAATTTTCACCTCTTGTGGCCAGTATTGTAGGGGGTTTTTAGAAGTTGTGACGGTTTTACAAACCTTTTAGGCCTACCATTCCCTCATAGGTTGAAATCCCATCTTATGGTTGTGCTTTCATACATCAATTGCTCAGTAGACTCCTGATCGTCTAAATGTTGTAGCTCAATTGGTGCATCTACGTCCATTCCAGCCGTTTCCTCCTTGTCCAAGCCCTGAGCGACGTATCCAGTCTGTGCATTACTTCCTACCTCCTCAGCTGTCTCTCTCTCTCTAAGGCTGTCACTAACCATTTTATGTTTGTAAACGTGTCTAATCCCCAGATCTCCTCTTGAATCTATGCCATTCGGCACTTAAAGTGCTGCCTGCTTAGCGATAGTGTGCGGCTCTCCTACCGTGGGTATTGCCATATCTGCCTTGGGCCAATCCTCCGACTCCTAGAAGGAACGACATCTGTCTTCTGCACATCATTGTCTGTGGGCTGCACTGAATGGATAAACCTCTCAATGACGTTCCCTATGTCAGCTTCAGTATCCCACTCCTCAAGTGTCCCAAACTCCTTTTATCTCTCGTTTCGCGTATCAAATGAATTATGAACAGCTTCTGCATCAGCCTTCTCTTGAACAGATTCTACATGTTCTCTTGCTCGTTATCCTCTTGTGCCTCCACATGCTCTTTAGCCTAGACATGAGTCCCCATCCCCAAATCAACATGTCTACACTGTCTGCCCTGGCCTGGTTACTCAACCCAAACTGTTACGCCCGTGCAAATTTTCTAATAGTTTTGAATATCTTACGTAGAACAACAAATTCTATAGTGGAATTTGAGAATCATTATGTAGAACAAACAAAATGGTTTTTGTCTTTATAAGGCTAATTACTTAAACTAATAAGTTGTTAAATTTGAGAGAATCATTAAAACTTGGTTTTCCAATAAATTGCAAAGAACACAACAAGCTGTATTAATAGAAATATTTTATTGATTACCAAAGCAAGTAAAGTTAATCTAGTCAAGACAAATTATTGGGAAGCTATCATACTAAAAGGAAAATTTTCAATTGATAGAAATACATTTATAGAAAGGTGGGCATACTTATTAATACAAAAAGTATTAAATTCATAGTATCTTTAAAGACAGGTTGTCACTACATGCAAAACTCTACTCACTTTGCAAACATGCTCCAACTCATGACTTGCTTTCCAAGGATCACGTATTTATTTATCTGCAAAATTGTAGAGAAGATGAATGAGTACAAAGTACTCAGTGAGTAACAAAACTCTTTTAATTCTCCTTTCATTTGAGAAATTCATTTTCGAGAAAACCATTAAATACACAAAGTTTTCAAATGCACAAAAGGGCCCTATCACTAGTTAAACTACTACCCGTGGTACGCGTAAGATTCATATCAAGTCAATCATAGCTATGTACAATTAAGTGGATCCACATTCAAATCCCAGTTAACCCCTACCTGAATTCTAATCAATTCAATACAAAGCAAATACCACATTAATCATCGCCCACCTCGGTATCATTAGATGGCTCTTAGTATGGCAACGAAGCAGTTCAAAGCAAATCCAAAATGAGTAGAGCATCAACTAGTTATTCAAATGCAATGAACAATCTTCCTTTTCCAATGCATCAAAATCCATGTTTATCTCATGTAACACTTCAATCAAAAACCATGCTTATTGTATCAAAACGTCATAAATGCAAAAAGAGAATCAAAGTAGCAGTTACTCACATTTTTAGCTTGATTTTCCCAAAGATTCTTTCAATTGTTGTCAAATGCCCTCAAAACCGTTATTTTCCTTGATTAAAGTGATGTTTCAAGTTGTATTTCTTACATATATTGGAGGGTCATTTGTAAGTGTTAAACCAAGTGCTTGATAAACTTTAAGGGTTGTTTTCTTTTCTCCCTCACACTTCTTTTGGACGAATTTCTTTTATTTTTGAAGTTCTTGATCTCTAATAAGAAGCAAAACATGGGTAGAACAAGAGGAAGGGGAAGAAAGGGAAATGAATAGGGGAGAGGGAGAGGGAGAGGGGTAGAAAGAGAGGGTCGGTTGGGAGTTGATTGTGAATCTCCCAAGGCCTTCTTTATTTATAGTTGTCAGATTGAGTTGTTTTTAATAAATCTTTGAGTTCTGCCAATTAGAAAGTGACACGTGGCGCGATATGGCACAGTACATTTGGTAGCGAGGTGGCAAATTGCTCGAGATGTCTTTATACTTGTGTCGCCTTATAATTTAGTCATCGTGCTTTGATCTTATGTGACTTCAGTCCTTCAATTTAATGTGGTTTTTCAATTAAGTAGCTGCACTTTGAGTTATACAATTCAATAGCCACATTCTTATCTTTAGGCCTTACTCGAGTAACAATTATTGATGCCAACTTAAGTGACTATTTAATCATCGTCGATCTTTACATTTTGTGGCAACTCAAATGGTTACCCAATCATCGTTACAATAACATTCACATTGTCAATAACCGTATCCAAATTCTTGGCATTCATTCGAAGGACAAACCTTGTAACCTTTCAATTAATACAATTCAATACGATCACATTGCCATATTCAAATTCTTGGTGTGATCATCTTGTATTCTAACAATTGATGTAATTCAATATATTCACGTTGTTATATTCTAATTTTAGACATTCAATTGAATACTAATCTTGTACTTTTATGATTGGGGTAATTCAAGAAACGTGTCTCTTTATTATCAAAATAACTATCATATTGCGAAATCTCTTGTTAAATTTTTGTAGGATGTTACATGAACTGCATATTAGCAAACTTGTAGTTTGCTCCATCATGTATGTCATCATTTCCCCTGGAATGATGCACGGGTTGCAACATTGCCATGATAGTATCAAACTTGTCCCTCATTTCTTTTCTCATGTCTCTGACCATCTTCGTTAGCCTTTTAAGGCGCTGGTCAGTGCTTCTATTGGAAGACCGTGTGCTCGGAGGCTGCAAAGTACTGGAAGGACCCTTTTGTTGCTTAGCACGAGCTATTTTCCTTGCACGCATAGACGGCCTCCTACCACGAGACCTTCGTGCTGGAACCTAATGCGACGGAGAAGAGCTTTGGTGAATAATGTAATATATACAAATGAAAAACACAATGTTTAGCAGATACAATGTTTGCCATAAATAACGATGCATGATTCATATAAGTCTCTGTTTACTTTACAAGACTAGAATATGGTGTAAACAGATTTTTTTCACCAAAAAAAATCAAACACATCTAGATGAATGTAGACACTTACCTTGACATCGGACTGCAAAAGAGCTCCTCTGTCTCCGTGGCTGGCTTCTTATTCAATAAGGTCTTGATGGTTACTTGCGTAGTCAGGATCTAAAATATCTTCTAGGCTAAGATCATCTTCTCCAGATGGATGCGGCAGAGCCTGCCAATACTGTAGAGCTTCCTCAGCAGCACTTGCCATCCATACTTGCTGGAGGTCTCTGACCTAATAGTTAAATAATTTAAAGGCCATTACACACTTATTTCCATAACCAACAAGAAGTTAAACACATGAAAGCAAAAAATTACATTTGTTCTATCCAAAAAGTCTCCAACTACATTGCCTTTGGGCCACGCGAGCTTCGTCCAGCTCCAACGACGCATTCTAGGAAGGTGGTCATTAAATCATCTACCAAATTCCTGTGCCACAACTGGGATTGCTTCAAAAACCCATGCCTTTCTCAAAAAGACATTTTTTTTGTCAAAGAGCATAACCGTAAAATATTTATTGATGATCATAACTAGATAGACACTCTAAAAAAGACAACCTAGTGAAGTGTTGATTAATATGTCTACTCTAAAATTTCAATGCAACTGTTAAATGAATAGTAAATGTTTACACACACAAATGATGATGCCATGTACCTGGACTGCTACAGAAAACCCCCAAGCGTAGTACTTGTGTAAGATTTTTTACTCTACAATCTTCAGTGCATCCGTTTTCCAGGCCCTCAAATACGTATGTAACGTTAACTCATACGATTTTTTGCCCTATGGATATACATTAAATAAGGCAAGATCATCAGCAATATCCAATATGAGAGGGTCTATGGCAGTTCCTTTCTCCTTGCACTCTAGCACCATCTCATATATGAATGTTAATCCCAGCTTGTACTTGTCCCGCATATCATCTGTCTCTGACATGAATGCCTTATATAGATCTTTCAACTTCACTACTCTGTCATGGTTCCCAAAATATTTCGACATAAGCCTCCATGTACTACTGAGTCTGTCTTTGTACTCTGACTCGTTCTCGGCGTTCAAACCCGCAACAAGAGTGAGCTCATGTAGTGAGAAACGGATAGCCCCATTATTTCCAACACCAAACCATAATTCATCCTCGCTACCATACTCTAGCCTATGCAATAACAACACGTGAATCAACTACGGGCTGATCGGGACATCTTTGATTTCATATAGGTGTCCAAAGCATGATGCCAGCAATAATTGTTTATGTTCCTCATCAAGTGCATTATACACCTCGTATAGTGTCAAAAGCCTAGAGGCACCGATATTGTGTTCTTGAATCTATAGCGTATGTCTATAACAAACCTCATCCTGCAGGCAACTTATACAGGTTACAAACTCAAACATAAAAAAATGTAAACGAGCAAAATAGAAAATTATGTATTTTAGATTGCTATGAAATAAATTAACAGTAGATCTTATCCGTACAACTCATCGGGCTATTCACTTCAGAACCAACCGACCTGAAAAACTTGCTTAACGCTGAAAAACTAATGCAAATCTGTTTGACTTAAAGCCAGATTTTTCAACCAAAATCAAAATTTCCCTTTTCCTTAAAATCACCAGATAAAAAAGGCAAACTTTTACATTCAACACAGTAATTCTTGAGTTCTTTCTATGCCATAAGATCATCAAAAATAGGATATTTAAACTCAGAAAACTAACATATGTTTGTTTACGGACGAAACGATTATGACTTAAGAGAACAGCATAAAATTGTTTAAACTGTATAATTAAGAGCATGTTGTTTTTTAGTGTTCATATCCTATTTATTTTCCGCTAATTGTGCTAGAATAAAAGAACTTTGAGGCATTAGTACGAGACCATCTTTGAACAGTTTTTCAATAACTTTAGAAGCTAATTGTTATCTTAGATATTGTAATGGTTGGTTAGGGTTGCAGGGTTCTTCACTCTATAGACTAGTAGCATTTTTGAGTTTAACGTACATGGACTATTATAACGTTATCTCCAAAGGGAATGTATGAGGTAAATTGGTCTCTCCTCTTTCTCAGGAGAAGTAGTACAGCCTGATGTAGATGAGGTAAAATAATTGCTTAAGGAAAGTAATAGGAGTGGTATTTGTGCTGTTGCATTCCTTAAACGTGTTATTAGTTTTCCATGACCTATGGTTGAACAAACTAGACTCCCCTACTTCTCGTCTTTTATTGGATTTATAGCTTCTTTTATTGTACAATTGATTGTTTCTATAATATGTTATCTTGATTAGTAATTGATTGTTGTTAATTTTTGCATTTATTTAGAAATAATGCATTCACTTGAAGTTCCACATTTATTCATCTTCTGCTCAATCTTGTACGTTAAATACGTCTTTGGTAATTTATCTGTTACCTTTGCTAGTCAGAGCTATAATTAAGCTAATTGTGATGAAGATAAAAGAAATTCTATACACTATTATAAGCACTAATAATTATAGAAGTATAAGAAAGTTGAATATAGTGCGTTAGGGATTCTGGATTGATATACTTAATGCTAGAAACCCAGAACTTATATGGGAGGTTCAATAATATCACCTGGCTCTTTATGCTTTCTTAGTCATTATTAGTGTTTGAATTAAAAAAGTGCAGGATCGTGATACGGATGTAAGAGTTGTTTAGTAAATTTACTTGTGCAAAGTTCAACCTATTATATAAGTTCAAGTTGTGATGTTTTGCTCAATTTACATAAAATTCTAGTAACATCATCTGTTCTTTCTTTCTTTAAAAGAGAATCTTCTCTACTGCTCCCTTGTAAACACTAGCCTGTTGCATACATGACTACCATACATTTAGCACCAATTTTATGGGTTAGAATGACTTAAAGCCCTATTTTTTCTTTGTTTTCCCCGACATCTATCACAATGCTTTACACTTTTTCTACCATTTGTTTCTTTTCGTTGCTTTTAGTAAGAACTCAATTACAAAACTCTTTTCTCTATTGATTAGAATGGAAAACCTTACTTGTTCCTATTTAGGCCATACCCACTTTTCTTTACAAAGTACTGACTGGAAAATAATTCTACTTTTTAGACTTGTAGTTTCTCAAAAACATTCACGAAAAGATGTTTAACAAGTTATACAAAATGTATAAATTTCTTTTGATTTATTCTTTCCAGCCATAATGATGAAAATTTATTTATTTAATTTTTTCAAAGGACAGCCTTTAATTTTTTACTAGTTTTCTGGTATCTGATTCTCTTAAAGGAAGAACAATATTGTAAATAGTAATAAAAGGACAGGGCATATAAGGATTTTATGTTCTTTGCTTTGTTCTAGAAAGAAAAAGTAAAATGAAATGACTTGGAAAAACAAGGAAAAAAGTTTGCTACATAGATGTCTTAACTTAAAATTATGAACTAAAAACTAAATTAATGAACTTTGTTCAAAAGTTATCTTCTGGTCATGAGCCATAAGGCCATCTCACGTTTATTCTATTCGCTTAAAAGATGTCCATTATATGCATAATAAAGGTTACTAAAAACCTTTCCATACAGCAGATTAACGTTGTAGTCTGATTAACTTTGCAACATTTACCATAAGATTTAGCATGAAATTGTTAGATATTATTAGCATCTCACAATTGTATGCACTCTTAGAAACATCATAACTCATTAGCAAGGCTTAAAACTCTTACTAAAAGCAGCAGCATAACAGCAAAAACTCCAACAAAAGGAAAAAAAAAATTGAAGTCTTTGGTTAAATTACATCGCAAAGAAAATTCAAGGTGAAATTAACAAGAATAACATAAATAGAGAAAATTGACAATGTTCAATCCGTATGTTGTAATCTGCCATGAGTTTTCACAATTTTTCTTATCCCAAAATGAATTTTACAACTGCAACATTCTAGAAATTCCATAACCCAAAATTTCCTATTAACATAAAATTTACACAATCTGATTTAAAGTACAGATAGGTTCTCTTACCTTCAAACTTTTGCCAAACTTTGTCTTCAAATTCCCACAAATCTGATGAATCATAGAGAGCTTGAGAGGTTGCTCGATTTCTTGTACCGAAAACTAGCTGTAGATGAGCAATTTCAAATTTCAGAGATGGATATACTGACCGAGCCATCTGTTCTTCGTGGGGAGAATTAGGTTCTATCTCCTCTGGCGTTCGTTCTTCAGTTCTAGTGCTTTTGTCTAAATTTTTTTTAAGGTGATCAACTATGGTCAAAGAGTCAAAGGGCCAAAAAATTAGAAAAAGTGGGTGACCCGGCCATTTGGACTAATTTCCACAAGTTTAAGGGTATATTGATTTGATTTTTTAACAATTGATTATGTAAAAAAATAAAATAAAATAAAATTTGTGGAATTTCAGAAAATGACCAAAATTAATATGTCAAAGACAAAAATAGTGACTTTTTGTAACTTGAACGGCCATTTTTAGTGATAAAATATCAATTATACCTAATGCTGAGTGACGGACGGGTCGGGCTGGGTTTGGGCCAACCCGAACCCAACCCAACACTGAGTCGGGTTGAATTTTTTGGAACTGAACCAATCCGCCTTGGTTCCAAAACTCGAGTCAACTCGCGTTGAATCGGGTTTAGCCAACTTGCATTTAGGCCCAGAAATTCCCAAAAAAATTAAAAATCGAGTTTTGTTATTTTTTTTTGGACAAGTTTTAATGTAATTCAAGCTTAATAAATGCTAATAAAGAGAAAAAATGAGTATGAAAATAAAATCACAACAAAGAATGATCCGATTACGCTAAGAAGGCAACAACGCAAGTAGGAAAAAAAACTTTAACAAGGAAAAAAACTTTTAACAACTAACAACTAACAGGGCAAAAAACTTGTAACAACTAAAATCACAAAAGACTTGTAACAACTAACTAACAAGGCAACAAACTTTAAAAAGGTAATACAACCACAACATCATGATTCAATAATTACATCCACAATCACAAGTACGAAAGTCCAAAACATCAAGATAAGTCTACAATATCTTCAATCATAAACTGAATAACTTAAAAAAAACAAAGAAAAAAAAAGGCTTAATGTAGCTCATCGCTTGTCACCACCGTCCACCAAGGTCCAAAAATATATCAACCATCATGAATCAAGCTCTCCCGTATTCTACAAAAATAACAAGTCTATATAAGAATACAAATTACATAGCAATATCGCATATACTATAGGCTATAGCATATAAAAAGTGAATACACTCACAAGATCAAACCTCTATCGTCTCATTGCTTGAGTGCTCATTATCCTTTTCTTTTGAAGACTTTGGTAATTCTTTAAAGGAAAAAATTGGTGCAAAAAATTTACTGTAAAATATTAACCAAGGCATATACATAATACATTTAGTTTATATATTATAACTTATAAGAATGAAGTAAACTTGTTTAATACCTTCATCCAACTGATTATAATACTCCACATCTTGAATGCTAAAGATATATGGATTTGGAGAATATTTGAGCCAATTTTGGAGGCAAACAAGAAACTCAACCATCTTCTGAGTTAAAGAACTATGGAATGGGTCAAGAATTCTCCCGTCCATGCTAAAAGCACTGTCAGAAAAAACAGTAGAGACTTGAATGTCTACGACATCCTTCGTAAGTTTTGATAGAGTGCAATACTTTTTTTTTGTTCATGCAACCTCCACCATTTAAGCACGTCGAACTCCGTGTCCTTTATGTTTCCATATGGATCATTCAAGTATCTCTCAACGTCATCCTTAATTTGCTCAGCTCTATCTATCTCCACCACGAGTCTTTTAAACTTATCCATCATAGCTGCAGCATCACTTGAAAATGTGGCATGGTTGCTTGTCGAATGCGCCAATAAAAATAATTAATTTCCTTACTCAGATTCAGAAAAAATTGTAGTAGTGGAGTAATGGTCGAACCCACAAAGAACAGTGAATAAATCAAGCAACTAAATGTTAACTAGAGATTGGGAGGGTTTTGAGTTTGAATTGTTAATAAAAACTAAATCAAATGACAAGTAATAATGCAAATAATAAATTAAATAGAAAGATTAATGAGGAAAAACACCTAATTCTCGGTTCAGCTTCCTAAGGTCTTGAAACGTACTTCTAGCATACAATTGAGATTATTAACCCTAGGTATTGAAAAGCTCCAATTACTGGAATTTTTCCTTAGATTGTAACTAATCAAAACAAGCTTTTGAATTAGATTATTAGCCTTGGACAACTTAGAAAGAGCTCTCCAAATTTAGTGCAAAGCCAATGTGTAGAACAAGAAAAATAGGTTAGACTAACACACAAAAGTCACAAGCTCGCTTTGTAATATTAGGTTGTGATATCCCTAGCAATTAAAATCGCTAGTTGCTACAAACGAATCAGGGAAAACAACATTTACGTATTGAATACCTAATTCTTGCAATAGATAAATAGATGCCCTTTCGAAGGAAAATCACCGAATCATCATAAACTTGAATGATAGAATATCACAACAATCCCAATTAACTATACTAGAAAGGACGTTTTAGAAAAGAGCTAAAAAAATCTTTAGACTTCAACATCCCCCGAACTAGGTAGAAGAGGCCTTAGCCTTGCATGCTCCCAACGACCACAACTTTGGATTATTCGGTCTTTATCTTCTTGTGTTGTGTTTATGCAATTTTTCTCTCCTATGTTGTGTGTGTTTTTCTCCCATCTCTTGCTCTTAAATAGCTCTTGAAAAAACCCCCAAAACTCTACTTAAAACCGTGCATAAGTCTGGGCCAAAAATAGAGTCCAAGTTGGAAGGAAATTCGCGTACAGTTGAGTGCGGGAGCCCTCGAAGAGCAAGGCGCTCGCCCTGAGTTTTCTGCTGCTGGGAACTGCTTCTGTGCGGCCGCATAGGTAATCTGTGTGGCCGTGTAGTATTTTTTATTTTATTTTTTTCTTTTTTTTCCTTCTTCCTTCGGTCCTTTATGTTTTTTTTTTTTTGTGTAACTCCTTGGTCCTCCAAGCTCCAAAATTGTTGGAAAACATGCCCGAGCTTGTATATTTTTTTGATATTTTCCTTGATCCTACACAAACAGACAAACTAAACATAAATAAATCTTTTAACATAATAAAACACATAATAACACACGAGTATGGAGAAATTAAATACCCTAATGAAGCACCTATCATGGTAGTAGAAGTAGCCTGAGAGGATGATGAAACAACCGTAGCACTAGATTCAACATAAGTGGATGTTTGAGCTTTTGGATCACTATCGTTGAAGTCCTCGTACCATTTGTTACAGCTTTTCAAAGTCTCAGTCAAATTGTCTATCCGCATCACGGCAAGTGAAGAAGTATTAATTTCCCCTAGAAGAAACTTCAACATTTTTATTTTGTACCTAGGGTCAAGCACTGTAGCAATCAACAACATTTGATTCACCTCAGCCATGTCCCCCTAATATTTGTCGTATTTTTCCCTCATTCTAAAAGCCATGATTGTAATAATGCAATCGGTACTCATCTCCCAAGCCGCCAAATCAACTAAAAGGCCACATACTTCTTTTAGGCAACAAGTGGAGCTAATATGTAACGAAGTGCTGAACTTCAAAGTGATGTCATAAAAGTTCTTTAAAAATATGATGAAAACTTCTACATTTTTCCAGTCACTAGCTTTCGAAGGCCAACTTTTTTGGATCCATTCTCTTTTTCTTCAAAATAGCTCCTAAACTAAGCATCATCCAATTCCATCAACCTTTGGGTACTTTAAACCATCTGTTGCATCAAATAGGTGGAATTCCACCTAGTAGGCACATCAAGAAACACTGCAGTTCAACTCAACTTTTGAAGAAACAACATATTTTGGAAAGTTTACAGTTCTAGCGGGGGATGGTTTCACAAACTTAACTGCATTTCAAATAGCAGCTATTGAATCATGCAAATCTTTGAGCCCATCACGGACAATCAAGTTCAAGATATGGGCACAACACCTCATATGTAAGAACTAACCATCTCGTACTGAGACAATAATATCCCAGTCAACCAATTTCTCCCTTAAATAGTCAACTAACTTGTCATTTGCACTTGCATTGTCCAATGTAATGGTAAACATCCTGTCAACGTCCTAACCAAGCAAGTATTGTTCAATAACATTGCCAATTGTTTCACCTTTATGATCCGATACAACACAAAAGTTTAATATTCTTTTCTGCAGCTCCCAGTTGGAATCAACAAAGTGGGCTATCAAGCACATGTAATTGATGTTTCGAATAGATGTCCAACAATCCGTCGTAAGGGAAACCCTCTAACGTACCACTTTCTTCTTCAACCGCCATTTTTCAGCCTCATATATCTTGTATATGTCTCTAACCACTGTCCACCGTGATGGAAGCTCAAATTTAGGACAAACAAAACTGCAAAAATTACGAAACCCAGCTCCCTCAACAAACCTGAAAGGTAGCTCGTCGGTGACTGCCATCTTTACACAAGCATTTCTAGTTTCTTCTTTATTGAACGTAACTGCATCGAGATTACTCCCCTCTCCTTCTACCCGATCAAAGCTAAGTGTTTTCTGTTTTTTTATCATCCACCCTCACTGGATACTTCTTGCATACTCTGTTTATATGATTTCAAGACTTGTCATCCCACACTTTCTTGAATTGGCTGAAAAGTCTGTACCACAGTACTTGCAAATTGCTCTAGAATTAGGATCTGTCTCTTCTCCAATAACATCAAAATATTCCCACACCCAAGAAGATCGCCTAGACTTTCTCTTACACTAAAGCCAATGGTGGGAGTGGTGAGAAGCCTGAACCTCGAAGGTTAGTTGTTGTAGGATGTGGACTAGGAATTGGTGTTGTATTTGGAGTTGGACTCAGATTTGGAGATAGACTTGGAGCAGGAGTTCTAGTGGTTGAGTTAATTTTATTGTCTGACTCCACTAAGTCTACTTCTATCTTAACAAAATTAATCAAAAACCAAAGGATCTATCCCATTAAGATAGAGATTTATTTTCATTAAATTTCAAATATTCCCACAAGATCTAGTGTTAAGCAATTACAATCACTATAGAGGAATAGATAAATTCTATGTTTATCAAGATTTCAATTAAGGCGGTAAAGTAAAACATTTAATCCCTTAAATTGATTGAACTCAAAACCCATTACTTGGCATTTGAATCCAAAATTAGTAAGGATAAACTAAGCTCTCATTTTGAATCACAACCTATTATCCAAGATGTCAGTTTCAATCAACAACACAAGCTCAATTGCTCAAAGCTAAAAACCTAAAATGTTATAATTTCTAACAAAAACTAAAAATTGAGAGTGTGCACATTAATTCATAGAAGAAACAAGCTAAACCATTATCCAAGCTCTCATTTTGAGTCAACAACACAAGCTCATCATTTCACATACATTTTAGCTCAAACTTTGAATCAACAACACAATCTCAAAGCTAAACTTTTTCACTCTTTCACATATATTTTATTTTACATAATTTTTTATCCAATTCCAGTAAGGCAATAACAAAAACCAGTAAAAATATGCATTAACAAAAATAAGAAATTAAACTACATTAGTAAGGCAGTAACTCAACAAAAATTAGAAATTAAAAAAAATGCAACCACTTACCGGTGATATGAGAGGCGGAATCTAGCAGCAGCAGGTGCAGTGGCAGCAAGGCGGTAGGGACAGGCGGCAGGGGCAGCAACAAACAAGCAGCAGCACTAGAACGATAGGTGGAGAAAGTAGAATAGGCGGCGGTGAATAGAAAGAACATGGGAGCGGCGGCAGTTGTATTTTTGCTTCTAGGGTCTGTGAGGGTGAGAAAGTGAGACTGAGAGAGTGAAAGTGATGACTGAGCTTTTCCTATAATTGCTTTGGCCCTTTTTGCGAATTGTGAAACGCGATTTTAGTTTTAGGAGAGGAAAAAAAATACTACTTCCATCCCACCAAGATAGTCCACTATTCTATTTTTGTCCATCCCAAAAAGATAGTCTACTTACTACATTGGACATGTACTTAATGTTTCATTTCCGTATGTGCCCATAATTAATTATTGTTATTCAATTACCTATGCATTGAAAATATTTTAAACAATTAATGACACAAGGGTATATGTGGAAAAATAAGGTAAAATTAAATGTTCTAATTATATTACCTACTAATCTTTAAGCTACGTAAAAATACCTACCGGACTATCTTTATGGGTTGAAACCCATAACCCAACCGGGTTAAACCCGCGTTGGGTTCTTGGGTTGGGAACTCTTGGGTTAGACGGGTTCAGGGTCCTTGACCCGGAACCCGACTCAACCCGATCGGGTTATGTGTCTTCTCAACCGTTGCCGACCATGGGGAACAGTGACCCGACCTGACCCGTTGCGGGTCGGTTGAGTTGGATTTGCCAAATTTCCAGATCATATACCCAGCCCTAATTATACCCTTTTTTATTATCAAAATTCAATTCCAATCTAACATTAAAGCCAAATCCCAAATCTAACCCCTAAGTGCCAGACCTTGCCGCCACTGGCGGTGGAACTTCATTCGCAGTGCTGCCTCCATTGCAAGTTCCCATATTTGCAGCAACACCTATGAGATTTCCTGTAGGTGCTACAAATTGCTCTAATCTACAACATCAGGGTGTGGTAGTACCAATCTGGTGCAGCATTAGTGATCTGAAAGTAAAAGAATCAGGGATGGTGGTCGAAGATGGTGGCTAGATGTGGTGAGGAAATGTTGAAGGCTAAGATTTGATGGGTTGGGAAATATGATGGTAGAAATTGTAAATTAGAGAAAATATAGAGGGTAAAAAAAAGCAAAAATAGACATGTTTGTCTAAATTTTAAAAAAAAGGGACATGTTTGGAAATGACACTTAAACTTTGGAGTTTTTTGGAATTTCCCAAAAAAAAAAAAAAGGAAATCATGGGTTAAAATGAGCTATTGTGAATTTACATGTAATGTGTGTGTGTGTAAAAGAAAAGTAGTTTACTGCAATTTTCCCACTAAAATTGTATTTTAGAGATAGTTTAGACTTTTTAGGTTCTTTGCAATAATTCTTTTGGTCATCTATATCTTTGTTTTGATTTAAATTGATTTGATTAGATTTAGTTGTTCCAATTTCTATTTTCCATTATCTTCTTTTATCCTCAAGACAAGATTTTTTATCTGAGTTTTGTAATGATCTACTTCATTTAAATTGCTGATGGATGGATGAGATTTAAGAGCTCCCCGCTTCACTAATTTTTATATATAGTTTTTGTTTGGATTTGATATCATATGTCATCTTTTATAATTCTTTTGTTTTATCTTTACTCATTTTACTAGATATTGTAATTCGTCAAAATCTAATATTATAGTTTAAATAGTTCAAATTCAATGTTTAAAGATAAATCTTTAAAAACAAATGGGACACGCTACATATATATGAAATATTCTGATTCTAAATGTGGAACAGTTTCTATATAATATGTGACTTCATACATATATACTAGATGAATCCCTTTCTAAAACTTCCTAAAAGTTTTGTTACAAAACTTCTCATCTCATGTGGCGTATATGAATGCACACCACGTGTATTTAAAATACACATTATGTAGATAAAATACATGTGGCTTGAATCTACAAACGTTACATGGGACGAAAAACTTCAATTACGAATGCAAAATATCCATTAAAAGCTATTTGGATTCTGCAACGAAATCAAGTAAATGAGTGTGTTTTTTATATAATAGTTTACTTTTTTTAACTATTTTTAATTGCTTTTGCCATATACTTGAGTTACATATTATTAGTTTACTATTTTCTTAAATGGACTTTTCTCATATAAAAGGTTGGAGATAATTTAGGTAATTATTGCAAATTATCAATAACCTTATTATTTGTCAAACATAATTAGTTTATTTAAGATAAGCGCATTCATCATTTTATTATAACCAATTATTTGCAAAATTTTCCTTAAAAAATTGGACTGATCTATACCAAATGCTTATTAAGTTACTTATTTGTAATTATTTAACAATCCTTTATTCTCATTGTGTAGACGTTATATACATATTTTAGAATATTATAATATATTCACTCAAAAAGTAAATAAATAGTTTCTCATAAATAATTTATAATTAACATTTTAAAGTTTATAAATATCTGTTATAATATAATCACTAAGTAAGATAAAATATTTACTTCAAAAAAAGTAAGATAAAATATTTTATTTGCTGAGGTCACGTAATTACATTTCATATCCAGTTTAATATAACAAGTATTAGTTTACGACAAAATAACAAAAAATTACATTTGACAAGTATCTATAATTATATTTTATTATTCATTAATCTTACGTATGAACCATTACGTACAATTTGAGTAGAGGTGTGCATTCATGTTTCCGGCTTGGGTTTTAAAAGGCCCAAGACCAAACCAATTATTTTTGGTTCGGTCAGTTTTAGACTTGTAAACAACAAGCCCATTTGGTTTCAGTCTCAGTCAAGGTTCAGGTAATTATTCAATTTTTCAATTCTTTTTCAAGTTCGTAATTTTTCAAATGCCTAAAGATGAGAAAGAAACAAACTAATATGTACATGACAAATCAATGTTTACTTTCAAATATAAAAAGAAAAAAAAAAACTTGTACATATATAAGAGTCTTTTTTATTATATTTTTGAGTTAGAAAATGAATGTTTTGAATCCTATTACTCTCTAGCTTATCTATTTCTTGTATCTAATTATTACCACATATATTGACCCAACCATTTCATTCCATTTCATTTAACTTCAATCTATGTTATACAAAAGCGAATACAAAATTAATCAAATCATTATAAAGTAATTGTACTACAACTATCCAAGTAACTAATTTTTTGTTTTTCCTATTTTTATAAAATGTAAAGATAATATAATTTGATCTATAAACATGAACACATTATTCTCTTTAGGATTATGTTCTCATGCGTAAACTCTTTGACATTTTTATAGCATGTGACATCTCTGAAGATAAAGCAAACTACAAATTATTGAGTCATATTATTCAGGCTTTTTCAGACTTTATGTCAAAGCTCGACAATTGACCATAATCGTTTGGACTTTGAGTTTCAAGCCCAAACTTGAACTTTTAAAGTGAAAGCCCGGACCAAGATTCACAGTTTCAGTCTGATCTTGATTAGGGCCTGTCAGGCTCGCTCTTTTTGCACAGCTCTAAATTTGAGTGTGAATTATCTTCATCATCATCATTCTCTTTTCATGCATATAATTTAAGTAAAAGTATAAAGGCCTTTTAATAATTTTAACAAAAAAATATTTAGTTTTTGCAAAATAAAGAGTTAAGGACCATTTCTACGACATTATTAAACATTAGGGCAATTTGTGCAACTAAGTGTTTATTTTGTTCAATTTGAGGGCATTTTTGTCAATTTTCAAAAAAAAATTTACCCTAGCGGTCAATTAATGGAATTGTTCAAAGGCTAATTATATTTGCGATACAATTTTTATTTGGCGGACCACATTTTTATTGCATTAAAGGGGCTTAAACTTTAATCTTGATTTATTATTATATTTAAATCCTATAACTTTTATCCATATTTTTATTATTAGGTTTTCACTAATTAACATACTTGATTCATAAATAATGATTTATATTTAAATATTATGTTAACATGCTTTAAAATTTAGAACAAATTTTACAATTTTTCTTTACAAAAAAAACATATTATGTCATTTATTGTTGTTTCTTATTTAAAGTCATTTAATGACCATATAAAAATATTTTTGGATGATAAATATTATTATCAACATAATAAAATATATATATATACATATATAGAAAAATAAAGAAAAGGAAATACAATGAAGAAAAGTTTAGGATTTAAAAACAATAATTAATTGAGTGACTTTAACATAACTATAATGTGGTGTAAAAAATAAAAAATGTGGTGCGAATATAATTACTCTTGTTCAAAATTAGATAAATGGAAAAGACTATTCTCATTGCTAAATACCAATTTTAAGGGTGTCTTGCTTATAGGTGTAAGAACTACATTAATTAAATACTCCATTTGTATTTAATTGTTTAAACTTTAGAACATATATGTGTATTTACTCTTCCGATCTGTTTGTTAATTTTTAGGTTAAAATCAAAGAAGAAGTGAAAAATAGCAATTTTGAGGAATTTGGACTCATTCGGCAAGCATTACGTAGATTGGGAGAAAAAGAAGTAAGAAAAAAGGTGAAGGATCAAAATAAATGAGAAAAAAGTCACTACCCAAAAATGAGCTGTACGCTCATAATGAAGATTCATTACTAGGGGCAAAATAGCCTGCTGAAAAAATGAAGGATCGGAAAGTAGTAAATTTCAGTGTGGTCGGACAAAGAAAGCATTGTGAGCATTGCGCCCGCACAAGCCTAGAAAGTAAACAAATTCAAAGAACACGAAGATAACGTTGTGGGCGCAATGGTTGTATTTTGCACTCGCACAATTATGTTGGAAAGCATGCGCGATTATGTTTCTTTTTCCATTTCAAACTCTATTTTTAGTGCTTTTTGAATTCGAACCGAGGACTCTTTTTTAGATCTTTTAAGCTTCTTATAGAGAGATTTAGATTGATTACAATAGGGAGATTGGAGATCAACACAGACGCTAAAACGTCACCAACAAGAGAGAGAGAGAAAAAACACAAAACATTGAAAATTTGAGGATCAAGTTCAAGATACAAGGCAGTGAAGCTTTGTGCAAGATTTCATCATCTTCTTCGAGATTTGATTTTCTGGGTTATGTGCTTTCTTTCAATTTGTGTTTCTCATCCATGATATGGAACTAATTTGATCTTAAGTTAGGATGAATATTAACCCAATTGGAATTGTAATTGCCTTTTTTTTTTCCAAACACTTGATTTATGCAATTAATTTCTAGATTAAATTCTTATTGGTGATTTGTTTGTTTTCATCTTTTTGCCAATAGATGGATGAATATATTGACTTTTGTTAAATTCAAGAGACAAAAAACTTAAGTTAGTTTAAGCAATATAAGAATCATTAATTAAGGCAAGAATTAGAGATAATCTTGTGGGTAGCGCTTGTCATATGTTGAATCCCGAGAAGACATGTATGAATTTCTTGTTGCTAAATGTATTTAAAAGAGTTGAGAACGTGTATATTTAGAGATAGGTGATGGTGCTTAATTAAATAGGATTAACTAGTTTCGAGAGAAGTAATTGATTAAAATAGTGAAATTCGAGTGCGGCGAAGTTGTGAGTCACAACATATATCCATAATATATTTCCTCTAAATCATTCTACATAGGATATTTTATTTGTTTAATTTCATTTACATGTTTTTTATATTCGATTTTATTTTCTTTTCTTAACAAAATTAATTAATCGTTCGTTTACATAAAGTGAGTGCTAAGAATTTCGGTACTTAATTCAATCCTCATGGAAATGAATAACAACTCAAAATCTATTTTATTACTTATTCGGCCTGTGCACTTGCGGATACTACTACTTTTTGGTGAACACTTTGTAGAAATGAAAGATTAGGGGCCATTTTCACAGTGAGCTCAAACTTTATGGTTGATTTGCACAAAAAAGCCATACATAATTTGACATGTTTATTTATTGGACGTTAACTTTTTTATGCTTGTCACATTATCTACATCTTATATTATAAGGCACCAGATGTATCATGTATGGATTGGTAGATTTTCACATGTATGTTCCCCATATAGCGTACATTCACTTGTGGTGTGCACCTGTGCTTAGATGCACACCACATGACATGAGGGTAATAGCACTATAATTGTGCCACATATATGGCACATAATCATTTCTAATCCTCATCTTCCTAAATGATATTAAAAATTGATGTAACACTATATGTATGGCACCACATAATGTCATAAGGTTATATGGCTGTCTCGGGACATGTCACATAGTTATAATTTCTCATATGATGTATCTCGATGAACGCCACATAGGTATATAGTATATATGGTATTATATCATATTGTGCTCCACTTTCACTAATCACTTCATTATCAACTGATATTTCATCGTTTTCTCCAAAAAAAAAAAAAAAAGGAGGTATTTCACCCGTGTGTTAACAAAGGAAAAAAACTATTTAAAAGTAATTAAAAACAAACAGACCTACAACTATACAATAACAACTCAAAGAACTTAAATTACTTCTAAAAAAAATGACTTCTCTATCGAATTAAAATCCAATCATCAAACACTAAAACCACTTGCATAAGCATATCTATATCGTTAAGGGAGGGTAACCGTGCCTATAGGCTATTAAATTTCCCTACCATGACTATAAGCACAGCACTCCGCTATAACATATGATAGTTACCGTAAATTTACAAAGTCTTTGGCAGCTAGATGAGATTATAATTTGGATTATAATTTATCACACGGTATTACTTCATTGGTTTCACTTTTTTCAAAAAGTCAAAACGTAAAAATCAAGTGGTAATTATTTATTTTTTATAAAAAACCAACTAATAAAATAATACCACGTCACATATTATAATCCAGATTATAATACGAGTTGCCAAATTATATTCAGTGAGTCAATTCCTAAATATACGGGTTTCCATTACTTATCTTATGTTCAATATCTCCAAATCATCAGCTCTGTTAACTCAGAAATTTCCAAAATCTACGGCTTTCCTTTTCCAGATTCGGTCATTCGTTAACACCAAATCATCAGCTCCCAAAATCAGTGTTTTTTCTTGAATTATCTCTATCTTTCTTTTTTGCTGTTTGTTTGTTTTATTTTTTCTTTCGATCGCGTTTCTCGAATTTCTGCCATACGTCGACTTTTATTTCTTTTGATTAATCACCGTTCATTTTATACACGATGAATCGTGGTTTGCTGAGTCTCTACGTCGGATGTGTATTCCTATTAGGATTTGGATTTCCCCAACTTTTTTGCACAAATCGGGTTACGGTGCAGAAATCATTCTCCAGCTATGATTCGAGGTTAATCTCTAAGTGGAGTATGATGACTGATTAACATCGCAAGGGTGGTAAGTTTTTGTATTTTCTGATTTCCTATCCGATTGTTATGGTCCTATTTTATACAAGTTTTGTGATTAGGCAAATTCGAAATTTGAAGATAATTAGTGAAATGGATTGAAAGTTAAAAACTCAGACATGCTGCCAAATGGTTTGTGGACAGCACAGATCCCAACTCACATCTTCGTTGAGAGCTTGGTTAGTTTTCCTTTTTCTTTTTTCTCGTTTTTTTTTTCCCCTTTGTGTTCCCTTTTTTTTTTTGACATGGGGATTGCACACGAGGGGATTCGAAACCCTGACTAAGAGAGTAAAACAATTAATACATGTGTCACTAGACTACAAAGATCTTGACTCCTTCATGTTCTTAATATATGCTAATTGATTAAATTTTTTATTCATGTATTTATTCCATATTTTTGTCCCCGCCCAAATGGATAGAATTATGCATATTCAAATTAATGTTTATTATTATTTGATGTTTTATATTGCTGTTACTTAATAATAATGTGGATTTTATTTAATTGCTTCATCATTGGAATTGCTATTGTCGTTTATGGTATTGCTAATATGCTATTGTTGCTGCTGGTGCATTTCTCGGTGGTTTATAAGTTTTTCTATCGAGTGTTTATGATACGAAATGAATTGGAGTTTCGAGAATGTAACAAGTTAACTGATAGTGGCTTATGAAATTTGCGGTGTTAATGAAAGGACCAGATGCAATATTTTTGAAACAACTCCACTTTCGTCTTCTTTGGCTGAGGCCCTTTTTTTGGGTCTTCGGTTCTGGCCCTTGTGATGCCGAATGGTTTTTCCATTTTTTTTTAAATAAATATATGCTTATTGAGTCAATTTAATCACTAATATGCGTCAATAACCTTCTAAGAATTTGTTGGATCGACAGATCATTAAATACTATTGCTAGACGGATATGAATTTGTTTGATCGACAGATCATTAAATACTATTGCGAGACGGATATGATCAAGTTGGTAGTTTGCTATTCGATTTATTAGTGTGATTGACACCTTTGTAACCATCAAATAGTATTGTATATAACTTGCATTTTACTGTAATAAACTTCAGAGTTAATTTCACAAATCGTCCTCAATCTTTGAGTTAAGAATTGACAGGGTCCCCTACCTGTCATAAATTCACACGATGGTTCATTTTTGACATATTCCGTCAATATTACTATTAGCTTTTCAATAAAATTACCGTTGTACCATTTAACTTTTTAATTTCAAAAACAAAAGATCTAAAAATAATTTAAAAAAAGAAGAAAAGAAAAAACCCACCCTATCCTCTTCTCTCCTTCCTTCGCAACCCAAGAATAACCGCCGGAAATGGCCGCAGGAATGCTGCCTTTTCCGGCGGCCAAAATTTTTTTTGGAGAGGAGTGGGGGAGGGGGTGAAACTGTCAGAAACAATAGCAAAACGTTGAATGCTGCCGTTTCTCTGGTTGCAAAAATATTGCCAGAAACGGCAGTAAATTGGGGGATTCATCCTTTTCGGTAGCAAAAAAGCTGCTAGAAATGGCTGCAGGGTGGTTCTTCTCTCATTTTTGCATGCAGTAAAAATGCTGTCAGAATTGCCAACATTTTTTGAAGGGGGTGAATCCTTCCATTTGTTGCTAGGAAGGGGCCCCCAAGTTCTGTCGCCGGCTATCGTTTCCGGTGGCAATTCTTGGGAGGGAAGGGGTGGGGGAGTGGGGTTTTTTCCCCTTTTTTTAAATTTTTTTATTATTTTTAAATCTTTTGTTTTCAAAATTAAAAAGTTAAGGTGTATAACAGTAACTTTATTGAAAAGTTAACAGTAATATTGATGGAATCTGGAGAAAAAAAAAGAGCTTTTGTATGAATTTATGAAAGGTTAGAGACTCAGAAGGTAAAAAAAAAAGGTTATGTACTCAACTGATTCTTAACTCAAAGGTTGAGGGACGTTTTGTGAAATTAACCCTAAAATAAAACACATTTAACAATTGTTTGCTTTGCAATCACAAACCACACTCCATTTTTTTGCCTACATTTTCTAAATTTCGAGCCTCCGATTCCATAGGAATTAAAGTGAAAAAAATACGAGATATAAATCGCGAGACAGTCATATTAATTGGAGATTCAGGCGTGAGCAAGTCAAATTTGCTGTCCTGATTCACCCAAAATGAATTATGCTTGGAATCAAAATTTACAATCGGAGTTGAATTTACCAATCGTACCCTCTAGGTTCGTTGCTACTACTCATATTTTTAGTGTTAGACCAATGTGGTGAAGAAGAAGATAGTAATTAGTATCGTTGCGTGTCTATCGAGGAAACGTGTTAATGGATTTGAATTTGTTTGATTTTTTTTAAATAGAATTTGTTTGAATTTTATTATATCTGAATGCGTTTTTCTTACTAGCCATGGAGGATATATGATTGTTTGACCATTTTCTTTTTTGTTTTCAATTTAGAATCTTTAGATCTGTTTAGAGCACAATTAGTGATTGGAGGGACCCAAAATTTGGGTTTTTCTCCCAAAACCTCAAATAATGTGTTAAAAGAAAAGGGTAGAAACCCATTTTGAAGGAGAATAAACCTAAATGAGGGGGATGTCTCAGGGACAAGGGTTTGAAAAAGGCGGAAGTAATTTCGGTTCCTTGAGTATGCTACCACGCTCCGATAGCACATACTCTGATATGACACGAGTTAAAACAGACCATTTGTTAATTAAGGCGTAGTCTTTGATAACAACAAGCGAACCTTGCTAGACATAAATAAAATCAAGGCCAAGCATGATTTTGATATGCTTATGTTGTAACTTAGTGATCTAGATTTGTGGTAAATGGAATTCTCGGGACCACCTTTGACAGTTATCTTGAATGTTAAATTTAGCATTGTAGGCTACTTTATCATTCAAGATAAAAGTCCCATCATATTGTATAAGCAAATGAAGACGAGGAGTAGCAATAATAGCATGTGAGGGCACTATGCTTTTGTCAACTGAGGTGGTAGAAGTACCAGTGTCAACAAGGGCAATTACTTGTGTTCCATGGCCTTTAATATTTAAATCACATAGAATAAGCAAGTGTTTAGGTATTGAATTGTAATAGATAAGAGGAATCTTATCTTGTAATGCACCAAGACAATGCTCACGAGCTTGTTCCTGAATGGTGATACCTTTAGAGTATTCTCCTGGATCAGGCGATTCAGAGGGATAATCTATTTTGAATTTTCCTTTCCGATAGGTGAAAATGAAGTTTTTAACTTCGGCTTCAAAAAGGTTGAATCGGCTTTCAATAAGTAATGATCTTTGTTCTATCATATTCTGGGAGGAACTAGAATGCTGAGGGAGTAACAAAGTATCTTTTGGTGGTAAATCAATATCAAATAATAATTTGATACAAGTGGCACAGATTTTTAGTAAACATTTTAAACATTTGAAATGTCTATTGAAGGTTGGGTGCTATTTGCAATTACAACGTTTAATGTTGGAACTGTCATACTTGTTTTTCCAATTATGAATACAATTGGTTAAACGAGGATCAATGGTTAGAATAGAAGAAGTTCCTACACAACCTAATTGTGTAAATCGATCTTCATTCTTTTGGGTGATAAAATTATCAGTGAAAAAAGATTCACAGTTGTATACAGAGTACTTAGCAAGAAGAGTTATGTGTTGTCCATCTTCAGGATATATTTGAACATAAAAAGATTCAATTTCTCGAATTTCTTTAGATTCAAATCCTTCTATTGAACAAATACTATAAATTGATTCATCTTTAGAAATATCAGATCTTATTTCTAACATGTCTTCATTTATACTATTAATCAAAGAAGTTTCTCTGCTAAAGAAATTATACTTATTTGGACAGGTGGAATTAAAATGTTTAGGTTGTTTATAAGAAAAACAGGTGAGAGTATCTTTGTGACGTACCAAATTTTAACAATAGCAGAAGCTTTTAACGATTAAAAATTGATACAAATACAGTTCAAAACATCGAAGCGCTTTTGCTGTGCACTCTGATAATTAAAATTATTGTGACCACCCACAATGAAACCCTGGCCACATACCGAAGTCTCGATCACATACATGTATCCTCTCCTCCTTTAGGACGATCAAGCCACAAAGTTTTATAATTTAATATCTACAAGATTATAAAAGAGGGGGGGTGAGTACAAAAGTACTCAGTGAAAATGCATTTTAATGTTGGAACTGTCATACTTGTTTTTCCAATTAATGTTGGAACTGTCATACTAGTTAAACTACTACTCGTGGTGTGCGTAAGATTCATATCAGTTTAATTAACTGGATCCACAATGAACTCCGGTAGACCCATACCGAAGTTCCAATTCAAAGCGACCACTACACTAATCTTCTCCATCCCGAAATCATTGAATATGTCATAGTGTAGGAAACAATTCAAAGCAATTCAATACAAAACGAGTAGAGCATTAAATGGTGATACAAATGCAATAAACCAATCTCTCTTTCAATAATAATGCATCAAAATCCATGTTTATCTCAAGGAAATCACCAATTAAAATACAAGCTTATTTCATCAAAACTTTATGCATGTAAAAAGGGAATCAAAATATTAGATTACTCACTTTAATTTGATTTCCCGAACGGTAGATATTCCTCACTTGTATCTCCACTTTCGTCAAAGCATTTATACCATAAATAGGGAACAATATATATAGGGGTAAATAGACGTGAGGCGTGACTGGAGGTGTGGGTGAAGGAAGATTTGTGGTTGTATGAAAGCTTTAATCCAATTGCCTTTTATATAAGATATGAGTTAATTGTATTTAATTTGCCTTTAAAATCCACTAATGACAAAGCTACCAAGTGTCCTAGACACTTGACAAAAATGAGTATTTAATTATTTCTATAGGACACTTGTGAAAACTATATTGATTTATTAATTATAAAAATGACATTCTCTTGGCACTTGACACCCTCTAGTAATAACACGTCTTAAAACTGGCAAAATAAGCAATTATCTACACAAAAATGACAAATGTCCTTTATATAAGTAAGGAGTCCACTAATTGCAAGGCTAACAAATGTCCCATACACTTAGCAAATTATCAAGTTAATTAATTGTAAAACTACTAAGTGTCTTAATTTACATATTTCAAATTGTGAGCATGTCAAATGTCTTAATAAGTTTACTAATACATGTCAAGATATGAGAATGACAAGTGATGCGATCATAATCTCCTAATCCTATCACATAAATTATACAAATTCAAGTATTTCTTTTAAAGCAACAATTTTGTTGCTTACTTTAATTTGTAGATATTTTCGGGATGTTATAATCTACCCCCTTAAATAAATTTCGCCCTCGAAATTTGCTAAGTGTATATCCTAACTTTACACAAGTTAAGTGTTCAAAGCCTTAATAATCCAATTACACTATTTATTTGAAATCTCTTCAAAATAGGTCAAATAATAACCTACAAGGATTACTTTGGGTGAAAAATAGCCAAAAGGAAAGCTTTCCAATCGAACTATGGGGTTAATTATGAGAAAGAAATAGATTTCAACGCTTAAAAGTGCATGAAAATAATTATTTTGGACTGATCTGCACGAAAATAAGAAGTTCGGGGACCTTAGTGCAAAATTTCGGAAAAAGCTGTTTTTAATACCATGCGGGTGCATGAACTTATACCATGCGGTCGCATAGAGGAAATCGGATTTTTTTGTAAAATTTTTCTGTTGCCCGCGTGTGGCCGAGGAATGCATTCCGCGGTCTTCGCTGTGTCCATGCGGCCGCATGGTTGGTACTGTGCGGCCGCATAGTAAGCCCTTTTTTTCCCAATTTTTTTGTATTCATAGTAATTGAAAATCTTTCACGAACCAAATCTATATCACCAATGTCATTTTAATTAATGATCGATTAACATAAACAATCTCAATACCTACGAATAATATAAATAATTTTCATACCTATAAGTGCATGGATCCGTCCGAGTAGGAGTGATACATGTATGTGATGCCGCAAGAACATGCTCTAACACCAACTGTGACGAACTGAATTTTAACAAAAGTGGAAGCCTTTAACGATTAAAAATTGATACAAATACAGTTTAAAACATCGAAGCGCTTTTGCTGCGTACTCTGATAATTAAAATTATCGTGGCCACTCACGACGAAACCCTGGCCACATACTGAAGTCTCGATCACATACATGTATTCTCTCCTCCTTTAGGACGATCTGTCCACAAAGTTTCATAATTTAATGCCTATAAGATTATAAAAGAGGGTGTGAGCACAAAAGTACTCAGTGAATAACATAATATATTGATTCACCTTTCATTTAGGAAATGCATTTTCGATAAATCATGTGTGTCACAAAGCATTTGGATGCACATATGGGCTCTATCATTAATTAAATTACTACCCGTGGTGTGCGCAATATTCATATCAATTTAATTAAATGGATCCACAATGAACCCCGGTAGGCCCATACCGAAGTTTCAATTCAAAACAAACACCATACTAATCTTCCCTATATCGAGATCATTGAATAGGCTATAGTGTAGGAAACAATTCAAAGCAATTCAATACAAAACAGGTAGAGCATTAACCAGTGATATAAATGCAATAAATCAATCTCTCTTTCAATAATAATGCATCAAAATCCATGTTTGTCTCAAGGAAATCATCAATTAAAATACAAACTTATTTCATCAAAACTTTATGCATGTAGAAAGGGAATCGGAGTATTAGATTACTCACTTTCGTTTGATTTCCCGAAAGGTAGATATTCTTCACTTGTATCTCCACTTTCGTCAAAGCATTTATACCATAAATAGGGAACAATATATATATATATATAGGGGTAAATGGACGTGAGGCGTGGCTGGAGGTATGGGTGAAGGAAGATTGTGGTTGTATGAAATCTTTAATCCAATTACCTTTTATATAAGACATGAGTTAATTGTATTTAATTTGCCTTTAAGATCCATTAATAACAAAGCTACCAAGTGTCTTAGACACTTGGGCAAAAATAAGAACTTAATTAATTCTATAGGACACTCGTCAAAACTATATTGATTTATTAATTACAAAAATGACATTCTCTTGACACTTGGCACCCTCTAGTAATAACGCATGTCTTAAAATTGGCAAAATAAGCAATTATCTATACAAAAATGACAAATGTCCTTTATATAAGTAAGAATGTAATTGCATTTAAATGGTCATTTAAATCCACTAATTGCAAGGCAAATTATTAAGTTAATTAATTGTAAAACTACTAAGTGTCTTGATTTACACATTTCAAATTGTGAGCGTGTCAAATGTCTTAATAAGTTTACTAACACATGTCAAGATATGAGAATGACAAGTGACGCGATCATAATCTCCTAATCCTATCACATAAATTATACAAATTTAAGTATTTCTTTTAAAGCAACAATTTTGTACATCGTATGTAAGTACATCGTTTCTTAAGATCATATTGTATCTTAATGTAAGTACATCATTTCTTAAGTTCTTCAATTATGAAAACAGTATTATTATATTCTGGTAAGGCATTGTTCCATTCAGATTTACCCCCGGTTTCAGAAATTTCTTTCCCTAAATCTGTTCCATTCAGATTTACCCCCGGTTTCAGAAATTTCTTTCCCTAAATCTGCCGGAAGTTTGGTGAAAATTCTTGTGCTTAGTTCTAACGTATAATGTCTAGAAATAGTAGTAAGGGCAAAAAAGTCTTGGAGGAATGGAGTAACTTTAGTCTAATCTCTGAGCTGTAGTTTTTCCAAATCTCTCATAATTTCTACTTGCCTATTCAGTAATCCAGTATTTACATCACCAATAGTGACGACTCTATAGATTAAATAGGTCAAATTATTGATATTTTTGCCTTGGGCTACAAGGTTAGCAACCTTATCAGGAAACTTTACCATGTATGACTCCTATATCGCTCTGGCAACATAACCAAGGTAATTATCCGCAATTTGAATCATGGCTTCGTTATCTGTTACATTCTAGGGTCAAGAATAGCTCTGGGAGGTGAGGATCATCTCCCTGGATAGTGAAACTATTGTTCGGTGCAAAATGATTCACCATGCCATGATTAAGTTTCCAATTGAAATGGATCTTGGGAATCAAATGAAAAGTTGTGAATATGGGGATCTGCTTCCCACACAGCACTAGTTTCATGCCATTATTTTATAGAATCATCCAATAGGTTCACAAAACATGGATTGTTTTCTGAACTTCCATCATTTAACATATTTCCATATATATTCAGGTGAGCGTCATCTTGATATGTTAGACTTTGGTTTCAGAAGCGTAATCATGCTCTGAAACCAAATAGGGGGCAAAAGTTTCTGTTGCATTCTGCTATTGAGGAGGGTGAGCAGATGAAGAGGCTTCTGCGTCCTACTCATGAGTTTGAGAAGTGGTGTGATAAGTGCGAGGATGCTCATTATACATTCTGGTATAAAGCAAAAGTGACGATGTACCAGAGGATCTTCTGTGTTATCTTGCACCATCGAGCAGAGGATTAGCCTGAAATATGGCCTAGCGTGGCAAGTTCCTGTCAGGTTTTCTTGCCGAAAATGTTCCACTTCATGGTGAGGAAAGGTGTCAACGCTTTTTGGTTCATAAAAGGCATGAAAGGTGGCAAATTACTTAGCCTTAAGAAAAAGGTTTGGTTGCAATCCTCGCAGTGCCTTGCAGTACTCCTAGTCCAGTAGGGGGATAGACCACAAGACACAAATTATCTGTGGATCTACTGCATTGTAAACATGTGTTGAAGTTCTCATGTCCTATAACTCAGGATTACCATATACTGGTTGAGTTTGAGGATTAAAATAATTATCAAGATCTACAAATCTAGCTGGTGCTATATGCGTATGAACAGGAATAGCAAATAAACAAACTAGATCGGAATTGGTGTTACATGGGATAAACCCATATTTTTCTCTTAAAAATTTTTTCGTTTTTAAAGGATAAGGTCACAAACAAGCACAGATATTGTGCAGCATAAGCAAGCACAAAACATGTTTAACCAAATAATCTAAAGCAATATTATTAATTTATTAGGAATGATTAATTATACTATGCATATACTCTCATACACATAATCATGGAACTGCCTAGAGGCATTGGGTATTTTCTTTGGTGATTTTCCCTTCCTTTCCCATTCTTTTGGTATTTTTTGGTGCTCCTCTACCTTTTTCCCAATTATCAACATGGTTTAGAGGTGCTGCTAGGTAATAATATAGTACACTCATTATTAGTTTATAAGAATGATAAAGACTTAAGCGATTAAGTCATACCTTTTCGTTGGTGTTTGTCCCTGCTTAAACTAC
>CAVNYN010219972.1:0-15863 GCA_963692815.1 Nyctanthes arbor-tristis
CACTAATGTGGCTAGCACAAGATTCCAGCCAAAGCTGGGCACTTAAATTTTTCTGTGATGTCAACTTCATTTCTTTTTCTTCAAACTTTTTAATATTTCTTTTTAATTATCCCAGTCCCTACACGTCTTTTCATAACTAGAATTCAGCCTCCGATCTCGCCCGTAATCTTCTCTAACAATGTGCTCTTCCGATCTCTTGTGACTTCTTTAATTTCATCTTCTGTTTTCCTTCATCTCTAGCTGTAAATTATGGCAATTTTAGGGAAATTTCATACAAAATCGATCCCTTTTTATGTTCCTCATTTATTCTTTTTTCAGTTCTTTCTAAGAATTACTTCAAGTCTTAAGAATTAAATCGAGGTTCCTCCCTTATACGAATTTCTTTTATTGATTTCTTTCAACTGGTGTCAGTGTATACATTGGTTATACAAATCATTCTTGAATGGGTTTAGCAGCTATGAATACAGAGAACTGATTTCTCAGTTTATGTTGAATGGAGAGCTTCTACTAATTTTTTCTTGCAATGATTTTTCTTATATCATCATTACTAGTATTAATATTGTTATTAACAACGTCATGGGGAGTTTCCCAGGTTCACAATGACACTTGGCCAAGATTTCATACAATAGTTGCAAATGAAGTTGGCGGCATTCGGTTATTATATGGATCCTAATGGAAGCTAAATTAATAGCTCAAGTAAGCATTCGGTTATTATATGGATCCAAATGGAAGCTAAATTAATAACTCAAGTAATTTTTTTTTTCTCTGCGTAATGGGAAATTGTTTATTGTAAAAATTGGTTGTTTAAAGTGGTAAGCCATTTTACCTGTTTGTTGTGAGTTGAAATTTCAGATTTGCTGGATTATTTCCCTTCTTTTGACTAGATTTTTGTTCTCAATTTGATGGAAAGAGTGCATTCTTTCTCTCCTTCTTTAGTAGATACTATTTCCCTTCAGTTTATTGTATCGATTTTGGGGGTACTGGCCTAGGATTGATGGGGACTCGAGGGAAAATCCGTGTACTTCCATTGACACAATTTTGGGGTGTCAATGCCATATTTGGATAAAACGGTGACTGTATGGCTCCAAATGGAGGCTATATTAGTAAGTCAAATGTCTTACAACTACTTTATATCTAATTAAATATCGTAGTGATTATTTATTTATTTGATCTAGTTAATGGGTAATTGTTTATTGTAGAAATTGGATGTTTAAAGTGGTACGTCATGTAATCTATTTTTGTGGGTTGAAATTTTAGATTCTCTAGATTATTTCCCTTCTTTTGAATAGATTAGTGTTCTCAATTTGATGGAAAGAGTGCATTCTTTCCCTCCTCCTTTAGTAGAAACCATTTCCTTATTGGATGGATTTTGGGGAAACTGGCCTAGGATTGATGGGAACTCGAGGGAAAATCCATGTACTTCCATTGATACAATTTTGGGGTGTCAACTATGTTGCTTGGACGCAAGTGTGAGTGTCCGATTTGGATACGGATCTGAGTGTCGAATTTTTTATTTCCAAAAACATAGGATACGGGGACACGAAATAGTGCTTGGGCTCTTAAAACTGGTATTTTTGAAGTTATGGCCCAACTAGTACCTTAGAATAGGATAGGCCCAATATCAGATTTAATTCTGGGACGTCTTCTTCCTGCGCAGCCTATGGTTTATTTCTCCAGGTTTTGGGTTACGGTGTTCTTCTTCCATGTTTCACCTCTTCTTTCTTGATTTTCTTTCTTGATTTTCTTACTGTTTGCCGTGTCCGATTGTATTCTAAAGGATCTGGTAAGGGATTAGTACCCGCACCTATGTCGTGTCGTGTCGTGTCGTGTCGACACCGGTGCGGCGGCCATTTCAGCGTGTCCAAGAAACAGACGGTGCCAATGCCATATTTTGATAAAACGGTGACTATGTGGCTCCAAATGGAGGCTATATTAGTAAGTCAAATGTCTTATAACTACTTCCGATCTTAATTAAATATCGTAGTGATTTTTTCCCCTCCAAGTTAATGGGTAATTGTTTGTTGTAGAAATTGGATGTTTAAAGTGGTACGTCATGTAATCTGTTTTTGTGGGTTGAAGTTTTAGATTCTCTGGACTATTTCCCATCTTTTGAATAGATATTTGTTCTAAATTTTATAGAGAGGATGCATTTTTTCCCTTCTTCTTTAGTAGTTACTATTTCCCTTCAGTTTATTGTATGGAATTTGGGGGGTAATGGCCCGTGATTGACAGGGCCTCAAGGGAGAATCCATGTACCTCCATTGATAAGTTTGGGCGGTCAATGCCATATTTTGATAAAATTGTTGTTTGTACCAACTCAAAGCAAAGCATCACACCTTCACGTTGAACATTAAACTAGGGGCAAGTTTCATGAAACCAGAATTAGGACATTCACTTTTACTTGATTCACTCACGATGTGTCTGGGAATATATATTTTTTTTTTTAAATTAAGAAGGAAATTGATTGCATTACATTCATATGAATGCCAGTATTTAAAAACAAATAGCCGGCCGAAGTCACTAATTAACAACCAAAGACTGAAAAAATAATTTAGCAAAGTCATAATTAGAGAGATAATTTTGAAACTTTTTATATTTACTAAAGCGAAGTTTAGATACAAGATTCCATCAATGACTATAGGTTAAGATCGGGATCTATTCCATCAATGCAAGTAGTTGCATCTGTTCCATCAATAGCAGAGGTAGAATCTGAATCACTATGGACACCGCTGGCGCCGCTCATATATTTCACCGCCTCCGTATTTAGGCGGTATCTGGTGGTAGCATGCATCAATATCTCAAAGAAAAAAAAAAAAAAACCTACTGTCCATTCGGCATCAATGCCTTGGTAGCTTGGGGCTGCAAAAACTTATACCCATTAACGTCAAAAGGACCACTGATGCGAAAGATATGAAAAGCAAATGTATTTGTTTTAACTGTTATCATTCAGGCTGGTTCTAAATTTAATTAGGTCAAATTTATAAATAGCACTAAAATGTTAAATTTTTAATTAACTTGAAATGCGTAAAATATAAATATGGTATTGACGCTTCAACTTTATATCAAAATATAAGTTTCATTTGGTATCATTCAGACTGGTTCTAAATTTAATTAGTTCAAATTTATAAATAGCATTTAGAACTCAAATCGAAATCTGAGAGATATGGATTTAAATGTAAAAATAAAATTTCTGATATTTAATCAATCATTCAATTCAATAAAGTGAATTAACGTGTATTATTAATTAAGGATACAAATTTTCACGTCTTAAATAGAGAAAATGAAAGTGGACTAATTATATTTGGCATAGACTAATATGAAATATCATATGAAAACTCTTGACTATATATAAATAATTTAAAGTATTAGTCTATCTATATATAAAATGCTAATTAATATCATAAATATGTCAAATTACTACTAATTTTAAAAGAAAATGTTTGATTTTTTTAAATTGGGGAATTTTAAGTAATAATTATTTTAGTTTCAAGGTATATTTTGCAATGAAGAATCCTTTTTAAATTTACACATACATATAAATACAATTACAATATGTATTTAAGTCGCGCAAATATTTATAAATATATAAACACATAAAAAAAATCTATAATTAATAAAAACTACAGGAAGGAAATACCTATTTTTAAGTCTAACCAACACATAATTAGCCCGATTAACTTCAAGATTAGGTCAAAAACAAAAACTTAAAGATTGTGCGCTTGGTAGCTGTTATAATACATTTTTATTTATAAATAGTAATTATTACTTCACTAAGAAATAATAAAGAATTGACATGTGTCCATCTTTTTTTTAATAGTTTGAAAGGTGGGTCACCCTTTTTTAATAGCAAAACCCGACTAGGCTTTTGTCTTTGGATGCAAAGGGCTCAGTCTTTGCCATAAAAAAAAAAAAAAAAAAAAAAAAAAAAAAAATTCATTTCGAAACGTAATGCCATTTCTGTCAATTTGTTGTGCGTGTGTCAGGAAACAAAATAATTACTATTTTATAACAAAGCCTATTATAATGGTAAACAAACGGAAGCAACGCTTTTTTCCAATGTGTGTGAGACGAAAAGGCGTGTGAGCACCTATGTTTATTGGGAATGCATGTGAACAATGAACACCCCATTTTCCTCTGTCTTTGTCTTCTACACATCTCTGGCCAAGCGAAAGAATCAAAGTTACAGATCCACCCCTCCCACCACCCAAAAAACAATCGATCCCCCTGCAAATCCCTCTTCCCCCAGTGCCCCAACCTACCAACCACAACCACTGCTACACACCTCCCTGCCGGACCACCAACCAACCATGGCTCCCTGCCAAACCACCGCCCAACCCCAGAATCAACAGCACTGACCCCTCTCTCCAGTACCCATATCTCTCTCCCTCCCTACCGAAGTAGCGCCACCGGTCACCATCACTGTCCTGGCCTCCCTACTGGGACACCGCACAACCGACGGCGAAGCAGTGGCACTAATCCCTCTCTCTCGGTCCCCATATATATATATATATCTCTGCCTCCCTCCCTTCCCACCAAAGCAGAGCCACTGATCACCAGATCGGAAGATCCCCTGCCACAGAGTTTGATGTCTACAGTAGATATAAGCAACTTTTTATTATAGAAACTGAAGAATATGTTCCCATACATGTCCATGTTGGGATGAAAGCAACTAGTCTCAAATAGCAATTGATCTGAAGTTCAGATCACGGTTTTTCAAATGGCAAGATTTTTTAGATCGGAAGAGCACACGCTGAACTCCAGTTGAAACTATATGATACTCCTCAATAAGCGTGACCGAAAGGCCCTTCAATTGAACAAAACAATAATTAAAAGAACATAGAGGGACCCACAATTGGAAAAGCAAGCACCACGTGCTTTACTATCAACGTAAATTGAAGGATAAAAAGACTAAACACTCCTTGAAATTTTTGAGTGGCAAAATGGCAGGATGGCCCATTAGCTACTCTCCTACGTTTATAATATATAGATAGATTTGCTATTACGAGACAGCACTGAATATTTCAAGCAAAGCATGAGCACACGTTATTTAGAAATTTTTATTGCTGGACTGAAGCAAATTGTCTTCTTTGTTATTGTATATGAATTATATGAACCCATATAGAAACTCCAGTTTAATAATCTCAGAATGACAATTTAGAATCTAACTGAATATGGTCTATTATTGTTAAGAGATGAAGGAAAGAAGGACCAGATTGAACATGGTCTACTGAGTTAAGAATCTAGTTGCACTAGCTCTATAATTTGATGTAGCATAAGAATGGCTGAAAAAGGACATGCAGTAAATCCCAAATTATTAGGAATATGAATGTTTTATTGTTGTTTGCTTGTATTTATTTTATATACTAGTTTTGCACGAGCAATGTGTGAAGTATGTTTCATTTTTGCTGAGATATGCGTTGATTTATGATAAGATATATAGAATTCAATTATTAGGTAATTTATAGGTGAAAATTTGACATCAGTTTTCACTGCATAATTGTAATTATATAGATAGTATATTAGGTAAAATATAAGGTAAAATGCAAAAGGAGAACCATCAGCCGTGAAAGTGTAAGAAATCGGAAAGAAATTTCTCTTTTTGTTTGATTGACAGTAAGATGTCTCCTTAGTAACCATTATTTCTAGTTTGTTCCCAAAATTTTCTTCTAACTCAATCCTTGTCTTCAATTATATCTTTTCCATGTCTCTAGTCTCGTATAATTATTGCTGAAAAATTACCTGACCATTCATTGCCACTAGAACGTCAGGAAGATTTTCTCTTCTGTGGGAAGGTACATTTTCTTTCTCATTGGATTATTAGAATTTATATGGGAATACGTTCAAATGCTTTGATACTTACCTCTCACATGTTAGAACTGTTCTTCCAGCATGAAGTCGATCCGTACTTGTCTGCCTCAGAATTTTAGCAGTGGCATGTCATCAGCATCTAAAACTGCAAAAAGGAATCCAATACATATCAGCAACAAGGTATGAATTTTTCTAATTATATATTAGCATAAGCAATGCCCCTCTTAAAGCTTTCTTTTTTACTTCTCTAGGAAATGATTTGTATTTCCAGTGTAACATAATTTGTTCCACGTGACTATTATTAATGTCCAAATTTTTCTTACCTAAAAATTTGAACTAATTTTAATAACCATACCATACCTAGATACTTACCTCTTGACCTTTTCCCCTTTGTTCTCATAATAAAAGCATAATGTCTGTTTAGGGGATGTATAGATGGCTTATACCTTGATGTGATAGCAATTTTTATTCCAATTCTCTTGAAATTATTGGGATCGATTTGCAGGAAAAGCTTCCAACTATTAATTTTTTTTTTTTTTACTCTAGCTTCATAATCTATACTAAAATGTTCCTTATGTTTCAAGTTAGGCCATATGGTGAATCTGACATTATATTTCTATTGCTGGTATAGATAGTATCCTGATCCTAACAATTGGACACGAATGTTGTTTGCTGGTGTTATGTGCTTTTAGTAGTAGATTAATTAAGTTTCATCAGTTTGCAATATTTTTATGGTTTTGGTTGAATTGCTTCTAAAGGAAAACTACAACAATTCTTTGGGATCTCTTGCTAAGATTGCGTCAAACAGCTGAAAAACATGTTTTCCTTTTCTGTTTTTCCCCACTTATGTTTCAATTCATTATATTTTTGCTCTCTCTCTTCTCTCTCTCTCTCTCTCTCTCTCTCTCTCTCTCTCTCTCAAATTCTAGCATGCATATATACAAGCTCATTATGACTAGCTCTCCTTATATTACTCTGATTTTACGCACACTATGCATTAATTCTCGAAGAGATCCCTTGTTCTACTATATGGTTTTCAAATTGTCCTAAGATTACTGCCTATTCTAGGGCAAAGCACTGAAGATCGGAAGAGCACGTTTGCCATTTTAATGCAATATTTTAGCTGCAAAAATTTATTATTGGCTTATAATTCTAAGAAAAAAATTGAGAACCTTATACGGAAATTTTAGTCCTAGGTTTTGCTGCCTAGATTATTTTACTCTAAGGCAACTGAAATCAGCAGGTTACACTTATTACACAGGGTTGTGATTCACTATGATGAAGGAACCAAGCAAGGTGTTAATGAGGTTTGGATTCTTCCTCAGTCTAATTTCCTTACAGCATTCTGTTGTAGGTTCATACGATGCACTTATTGGATATCACTATTAGTGATGCTATCCGCAAGATGAACATCTATTTTTCACGTTTATTTTCTTTTATCTGTTGGCTCACATATGTCATTGGTATGGGGATATATTAGTGCAATTTTGGCAAAATTCAGTTTATAAGACTTGACTACTAAATATCTTGACGTGATAGCAATTTTTATTTCAATTCTCTTGAAATTATTAGGATCTATTTGCAGGAAAAGCTTCGAACTATTCAATGAATTTTTTTTACTCTAGTTTCATAATCTATACTAAAATGTTCCTTACGTTTCAACTTACGCCATATGGTGAACGTGACCTTATTTTTCTATTGCTGGCATAGATAGTACCTTGATCATAACAATTGGATGCGAATGTTGTTTGCTGTTGTTCTGTGCTTCTAGTAGTAGATTACTTAAGTTTCATCAGTTTGCAATATTTCTATGGTTTTTGTTGAATTGATTCTAAAAATTCTTTGAGATTGCTTCGAACAGTTTAAAAACATGTTTTCCTTTTCTGTTTTTCCCCATTATATTTCAATTCATTATATTTTTGCTCTCTCTCTCTCTCTCTCTCTCTCTCTCTTACTCACTCCCTCTCAAACTCTAGCATGCATATATACAAGCTAATTATGACTGGCTCTACGTACACCATGTGTTAATTCTTGATGAGATCCCTTGTTATCTATGGTTTTCGAATTGCCTTAGGATTACTGCCAATTTTGGGGCAAAGCACTGAAGACAGAAATAAGTTTTCCATTTTAATGCATACTTTAGCTTCATAAATTTATTATTGATTTATAATTCTAGGAAAAAAATTGAGAACCTTATAAGGAAATTTTAATCTTTGGTTGTGTTGCCTAGATTCTTTTACTCTAAGGCAACCGAAATCAAAATGTTATACTTACTGCATAGGGTTGCAATTAGCTATGATGAAAGAACCAGGCAAGGTGTTAACGAGGTTTGGATTCTTCCTCAGTTTAATTTTGTTACAACATTCTTTTGTAGGTTCATATGATGTACTTGCTGGATGTCACGATGAGAGACTTTATCCACATGATGAACATCAATTTTTCACTTTTATTTTCTTTTATCTGTTGGCTCACATATGTCGTTGGAATGGGGATATATTGGTGAAATTTTAGCACATTTCAATTTATAGGATTTGACTAGTAAATATCTTGACGTGGTAGCAATTTTTATTTCAATTCTCTTGAAATTATTAGGATCTATTTGCAGGAAAAGCTTCCAACTATTCAATGAATTTTTTTTTTTTACTCTAGTTTCATTACCTATACTAAAATGTTGCTTATGTTTCAAGTTACGCCATATGGTGACTGTGACATTATTTTTCTATTGCTGGCATAGATAGTATCTTGATTGTAACAATTGGATGCGAATGTTGTTTGCTGCTGTTGAGTGCTTCTGGTAGTAGATTAATTAAGTTTCATCAGTTTACAATATTTTTATGGTTTTTGTTGAATTGGTTCTATAGGAAAACTACAAAAATTCTTTGGGATCTCTTGCTAAGATTGCTTCAAACAATTGAAAAACATGTTTTCCTTTTCTGTTTTTCCCTACTTAGATTTCAATTCATTATATTTTTGCTCTCTCTCTCTCTCTCTCTCTCTCTCTCTCTATCTTACTCACTCCCTCTCAAACTCTAGCATGCATATATACAAGCTCATTATGACTAGTTCTCCTTATATTACTCTGAGTTTACGTACACCATGTTTTAATTCTCGATGAGATCTCTTGTTCTATATGGTTTTCAAATTGTCCTAAGATTACTGCCTATTCTAGGGCAAAGCACTGAAGACAGAAATAAGTTTGCCATTTTAATGCAATATTTTAGCTGCATAAATTTATTATTGATTTATAATTCTAAGAAAAAAATTGAGAACCATATAATGAAATTTTATTCGTAGGTTGTGCTGCCTATTTTTACTCTAAGGCAACTGAAATCAAAATGCTACACTTATTGCACAGGGTTGTAATTCACTATGATGAAGGAACCAAGCAAAGGTGTTAAAGAGGTTTGGATTCTTCCTCAGTTTGATTTCGTTACAACATTCTTTTGTAGGTTCACACAATGTATTGGATATCACTATTAGAGACTTTATCCACACGATGAATATCAATTTTTCGCTTTCATTTTCTTTTATCTGTTGGCTAACATATGTCGTTGGAATGGGGATATATTGGTGCAATTTCAGCACAATTCAATTTATAAGATTTGACTACTAAAGATCTTGACTTGATAGCAATTTTAATTTCAATTCTCTTGAAATTATTAGGATCTATTTCCAGGAAAAGCTTCCAGCTTTTCAATGAATTTTTTTTACTCTGGTTTCATAATCTATACTATAATGTTCCTTATGTTTCAAGTTATGCCATATGGTGAATGTGATATTATTTTTCTATTGCTAGCATAGATAGTATCTTGATCCTGACAATTGAATCCGAATGTTGTTTGCTGTTGTTGTGTGCTTCTAGTAGTAGATTAATTAAGTTTCATCAGTTTGCAATATTTTTGTAGTTTTGGTTGAATAGGTTCTATAGGAAAACTACAAAAATTCTTTGGGATCCTTTGCTAAGATTGCTTCAAACAATTGAAAAACATGTTTTCCATTTCGTTTTTTCCCCACTTATGTTTCAATTCGTTAAATTTTTGCTCTCTCTCTCTCTCTCTCTCACTCTCTCACAAGCTCTAGCATGCACATATTCTCAATGAGGTCTCTTGTTCTATATGGTTTTCGAACAGTCTTAAGATTATTACCTATTCTGGGGCAAAGCACTGAAGACAAAAATAAGTTTACCATTTTATTGCAATATTTTAGCTGCATAAATTTATTATTGATTTATAATTATAAGAAAAAAATTGTGAACCTTATAAGGAAATCTTAATCTTCGGTTGTGCTGCCTAGATTCTTTTATTCTAAGGCAACTGAAATCAAAATGTTACACTTATTGCACAGGGTTGCAATTTGCTATGATGAAGGAATCAAGCAAGGTGTTAACGAGGTTTGGATTCTTCCTCAGTTTAATTTTGTTACAACACTCCTTTGCAAGTTCATATGATGCACTTGCTGGACGTCACGATGAGAGACTTCATCCAAATGATGAACATCAATTTTTCACTTTTATTTTCTTTTATTTGTTGGCTCAGAAATGTCGTTGGAATGGGGATATATTGGTTCAATTTTAACAAAACCCAATTTATAGGATTTGACTACTAAATATCTTGACGTGATAGCAATTTTTATTTCAATTCTCTTGAAATTATTAGGATCTATTTGCAGGCAAAGCTTCCAACTATTAAATGAATTTTTTTTACTCTAGTTTCATAATCTATACTAAAATGTTCCTTATGTTTCAAGTTACGCTATATGGCGAATGTGACATTATTTTTCTATTGCTTGCATAGATAGTATCTTGATCATAACAATTGGATGCGAATGTTGTTTGCTGTTGTTCTATGCTTCAAGTAGTAGATTAATTAAGTTTCATCAGTTTTCAAGATTTCTATGGTTTTTGTGGAATTGATTCTAAAAATTCTTTGAGATTGCTTCAAACAGTTTAAAAACATGTTTTCCTTTTCTGTTTTTCCCCACTTATATTTCAATTCATTATATTTTTGCTCTCTCTCTCTCTCTCTCTCTATCTCACTTACTCACTCTCAAACTCTAGCATGCATATATACAAGCTCATTATGACTGGCTCTCCTTATTACTCAATGTTTACGCACACCATGTATTAATTCTCGATGAGATCTCTTGTTCTATATGGTTTTCGAATTGCCTTAAGATTACTGCCAATTTTGGGGCAAAGCACTGAAGACAGAAATAAGTTTGCCATTTTAAAGCAATATTTTAGCTGCAAAAATTTATTATTGGCTTATAATTCTAAGAAAAAAATTGAGAACCTTATAAGGAAATTTTAATATTAGGTTGTGCTACCTAGATTATTTTACTCTAAGGCAACTGAAATAAGAATGTTACACTCATTGCACAGGGTTGTGATTCACTATGATGAAGGAACCAAGCAAGGTGTTAATGAGGTTTGGATTCTTCCTCAGTCTAATTTCCTTACAGGATTCTATTGTAGGTTCATATGATGCACTTATTGGATATCACTATTAGTGATGATATCCACAGGATGAACGTCAATTTTTCGCGTTTATTTTCTTTTATCTATTGGCTCACATATGTCATTGGAATGGAGATATATTGGTGCAATTTTAGGAAAATTCAATTTATAGGATTTGACTACTAAATATCTTGACGTGATAGCAATTTTTATTTCAATTCTCTTGAAATTATTAGGATCTATTTGCAGGAAAAGCTTCGAACTATTCAATGAATTTTTTTACTCTAGTTTCATAATCTATACTAAAATGTTCCTTACGTTTCAACTTATGCCATATGGTGAATGTGACCTTATTTTTCTACTGCTGGCATAGATAGTACCTTGATCGTAACAATTGGATGTGAATGTTGTTTGCTGTTGTTCTGTCCTTCCAGTAGTAGATTAATTAAGTTTCGTCAGTTTGCAATATTTCTATGGTTTTTGTTGAACTGATTCTAAAAATTCTTTGAGATTGCTTCAAACAGTTTAAAAACATGTTTTCTTTTTCTGTTTTCCCAACTTATATTTCAATTCATTATATTTTTGCTCTCTTTCTCTCTCTCACACTCACTCACTCTCAAACTCTAGCATTCATATATACAAGCTCATTATGACTAGCTCTCCTTATATTACTCCGTGTTTACGCACACCATGTATTAATTCTCGATGAGATCTCTTGTTCCATATGGTTTTCGAATTGCCTTAAGATTACTGCCAATTTTGGGGCAAAGTACTGAAGAATGAAATAAGTTTGCCATTTTAATGCAATATTTTAGCTGCAAAAATTTATTATTGACTTATAATTCTAAGAAAAAAATTGAGAACCTTATAAGGAAATTTTAATCCTAGGTTGTCCTGCCTAAATTATTTTGCTCTAAGGCAACTGATATTAGAAGGTTACACTTACTGCACAGGGTTGTGATTCACTATGATGAGGGAGCCAAGCAAGGTGTTAATGAGGTTTGGATTCTTCCTCAACCTAATTTCCTTACAGCATTCTGTTGTAGGTTCATACGACGCACTTATTGGATATCACTATTAGTGATGCTATCCACAGGATGAACATCAATTTTTCGCATTTATTTTCTTTTATATGTTGGCTCACATATGTCATTGGAATGTGGATATATTGGTGCTATTTTAGCAAAATTCAATTTATAGGATTTGACTACTAAATATCTTGACGTGATAGCAAAAAAAATAGAAGTAACTCACGGATTCTTGACTCGAGAATGGAACCAAAATTCGGCTGAAATTGTGTGTGTGCAATGCTTATCATTAAGGGGAGTTTATAGGTTTGAGTTAGTGTTCCAATCCAATTGACTGTTGGATAGGAATTGAAATTATGTTTGACGTGGGAGAGTAATATCTTGGAAAAATTGAAATCAATTATATATATGTACATATGTAAAATTTGGAATTTAAGTATAATAACTTGGTTAATATGGAATTTATTTTGGATTTAAAATAGAATAAAATGGTTTAATATAAATTTAATTAAATTCTTAAAGTATGACTGACTAGACGAGCGCGACTACAATAAATAAGAAAGTAATTAGGCAAAGTCGTAGTGACACGTTTAATAAATAAATAAAAAAATACAAAATTTTATTTTAAAATTTTCCGGTCACTACAACCATACCCGCTAAAAAAAAAATTTCATCCTCAGAATTAGGCTTATTTGATCTATGAGGTCTGGGTATCTTTCTAGGATCTCCTCTTCTATCTCCCAAGTTGCCTCATTAATACTATACTTACCCCACTGGACTTTGACTAAAGGAATTTCTTGATTTCTTAAAACATGGACCTTTCGGTGTAATATGCACACAGGCACCTCCTCGTAGGATAGATCTTTCTTATCCTTAATCGACTCAACATTCATTACATGACTCGGGTCGTGAATATATTTCTTCAACAATGAAACGTGAAATACGTTGTGCACGGCTGCTAGCTCCAGCGGTAATGGTAACCGATAAGATGCATTCCCAACACAACCTAGTCTTTCGAATGGACCGATATATCTAGGCGCCAATTTTCCTTTCTTACTGAATTCTAACAACACCTTTCAGCGGTGCTACCTTGAGAAACACCTTTTCCCCAACTTGGAACTCTAGATCTTTTCTTCTCTTGTTAGCATAACTTTTCTGTCTATCCTGAGCAGCCTTAATTCTTGCTTTGATCCCTTCAATTTGTGCGACTGTCTTCCTGACAATTTCTGGACCCAATAATTTCCGTTCACCAACCTCATCCCAATATAGAGGTGAACGACACTTCCGACCATATAAGGCTTCATATGGAGCCATCCCAATACTTGACTGATTATTATTATTATAAGCAAATTCCACCAATGGTAAACGTTTCTCCCAACTGCCACCCAAATCTAGAATACATGCCCTGAGCATATCTTCCATTGTCTGATTAGTCCTTTCCGTTTGACCGTCAGTCTGTGGGTGGTACGTCGTACTAAAATTCAACTTAGTCCCCATTGTGGTCTGTAAGCTCTTCCAAAATTTTGAGGTGAATCTCGGGTCTCTGTCAGACACAATTGATGCTGGCACACCATGCAGTCGAACAATTTCTTTAAAGTACAACTGTGCTAGTTGCTCTAATGTAAAATTCATACGAACCGGCAAAAAGTGAGCTGATTTCGTAAGTCGATCCACTATGACCCAAATAGCATCATAACCTCCTTTCGATCTTGGAAGGCCTACCACGAAATCCATACAGATCTTCTCCCATTTCCATTCTGGTATCTCCAATGGATTCAATGGCCCTGATGGCCTCTGGTGCTCTGCCTTAACTTGCTGACATACTATACACTTCACCACAAACTTAGCGATACAACCTTTCATATTTCTCCACCAGAATGTATCGCGTAAATCTCGGTACATCTTTGTACTTCCCGGGTGCGCCGCATAAGGGCGGAATGAGCCTCAGCTAGAATTTCATTCCTAAGCTGTTCGTTCTTCGGCACACAAAGGCGTCTGTTAAACACTAGTGCTCCATCTGCTGCGATATCAAATCCTACTCTACTTGTTGTCCCAACGCCAGACCTTATTTTTTCCAAAAATTTGTCATCCTTTTGAACCCTCACAATTCGATCTCTCAAGTCGGGTTTACTTGTCAGACTAGATAACATGCTAGATTTGTCAACGGGCGGGGCTATTACTTCAATCTGTAGATTCTTGAAATCCCGTATCAATTGCTCTTGTACCATTCTCAATGCTGTCATTTGACCACTACTCTTTCTGCTTAAGGCATCTACAACTGCGTTGGCCTTGCCTGGGTGATAAAGCATGGTGCAGTCATAATCTTTTACTAATTCCAGCCACCTTTGTTATCTCATGTTTAACTCCTTCTGTGTGAAGAAGTATTTGAGACTCTTGTGATCAGTGTAAATTTCACATCTGCTCCCATATAGATAATGACGCCATATCTTCAAGGCGTGGATTACCGCTGCTAACTCAAGGTCATGTGTCGAATAATTTTGTTTGTGCTGCTTCAACTGCCTCAATGCGTAGGCAATAACCTTCCCTCTCTGAATGAGTACACAGCCCAATCCCTGTTTAGATGCGTCGCTATAGATAACGAATCCGTCGGACCCGTCAGGTACAGCTAATACAGGTGCCGTAACTAGCCGTTTCTTCAGTTCCTCAAAACTCTGTTCACACTTGTCACTCCATTGGAACTTAATATCTTTTCAAGTCAGCTGGGTCATTGGGCCCACTATCTTAGAGAAACCCTCAATGAAACGTCGGTAATACCCGGCTAAACCCAAAAAGCTTCTTACGTCTCCAACATTGTCAGGTGTAGGCCAATTTGTGACAGTCTCAACCTTAGAAGGTGATTCTATGCCCTTTGCCGTCACAATATGGCCCAAAAATCCCACCCTTTCTAGCCAAAACTCACACTTCTTGAATTTGGCGTATAACTTTTCCGCTCGTAGCATCTCTAACACAATTCTTAAGTGTTCCTTATGGGTTCTGGCATCCCTTGAATAAATCAGAATTTCATCAATGAAGATGATGACAAACTTATCTAGATATTCATGGAATACCCGATTCATCAAATCCATGAATACTGCTGGGCTATTAGTGAGACCGAATGGCATCACTGTAAATTCGTAATGCCCATATCTAGTTCGGAATGCCGTCTTTGGAATGTCAGTTGGTTTAACCTTCAACTGATGGTATCCTAATGGTAAATCAATCTTTGAAAACACAGCTGCTCCCTTTAGCTGGTCGAATAAATCCTCGATTCTCGGAAGGGGATATTTATTCTTGATAGTCAATTTATTCAGTTCTCGGTAGTCAATACACATCCTAATGCTACCATCTTTCTTTTTAACAAACAACACTGGCGCTCCCCATGGAGACAAACTTGGTCTAATGAAACCTTTCTCCAACATCTCCTCTAATTGGAGTTTCAATTCCTATAGTTCCTTCGGCGCCATTCTATACGGAGCTTTGGACACGGGTGAGATCGGAAGAGCACACGTCTGATAACAAACTCTACCTGTCTGTTGGGCGGAATGCCCGGTAGGTCATCTGGGAACACATCG